>OVBJ01002898.1:0-14826 GCA_900406535.1 Noccaea bulbosa
TACCCTTGGTGTCGATCGACACCAAAGAAAAATAACGATTCTTTGGTTTACTGATGTTACAGATACCTAAAGTACTGCAGCAAAAGATACATTGCTTTAGGATAATTGATAGCAAAATCCTAGTATCAATTTGGGCTGGAGTGATCACCTTGTCTTGCATAACGTTTTCTATGCACCTAATCTATCTATCATGTTAATCTATGTTGCTCAACTGGTACGAGATATTGCGGGGGTATGTCCTTTTTACCAAACAGTTTTATGTAATACAGGACCTAGCTTCGAAGACTTTGATTGGTGCGGGTAAAGAGCGTGATGGGGTACACCACTACATTGGAGAAGTTGTAGTTCAGGCCAATCATGTTGGTTGATTGCTGTCTCGAGAGTTTTGGCATCGTCGTCTTGGTCATCCGTCATCTAAAGTTCTTTCAGTTTTATCGCATGTTGGATTGTTTTCCAGTAGTTTGAAAGAGTTTGAAAAGTCTTGTGACATTTGTGTGAAAGCAAAACAAACTCGTGATTCTTTTTCTCAAGTTTTAATAAAGCGGATGGCTGTTTCTCCTTAATTCATTGGGATCTTTGGGGTCCATACAAGACTCAATCCTCTTGCGGTGTTCGCTATTTTCTGACTATAGTGGATGATTGTTCACGAGCTTTATGGACGATTCTTCTCCTCGAGAAGAAAGAAGCTCATGATGCATTGAAATCATTTTTTGCCTTTGTTGAAAATCAGTTTAACACAAGCATTAAGGCGGTCAGAAGTGATAATGGTGTGGAGTTTGTATGTTTGAATAGTTTCTTTGCAGAAAAAGGAGTGATTCATCAAATATCTTTTGTTGAACACCTCAACAGAACTGAAGAGCAGAAAGGAAACATCGCCACATCTTAAACATGGCGAGAGCTCTGCTTTTTCAAGCCAATTTACCAATCAAAATTTGGAGAGAGAGTGTATCAATCGAGCATTCTTAATAACAAAACACCTCATGAAGTGTTGTTTGGTTCAGCTCTTGATTATGAGAATCTACGTGTTTTTGGATCTCTCTGTTTTGCGCGACGAATATCTCGTGACAAAGATAAGTTCAGTGAAAGAAGTAATCGCTGTATGTTTCTTGGATACATACTAGCAATATCAATATCATGATTTTTTTACGATGGGAAGACCTTCTACCGCAGCCACTTTTTGGATGCTCTGGTTCTGTCCGATTGCGGAAATCGGACACTTGAAATTTTATTGATTCTCTTTGACTTGGAAATCTCCACACAAGAAAGCAGTTACCATGGATTCGTCTTCGGGTGATTCTCAGTCTCCATCTCTGTCTCTTTCAGGGAACTATCATCATCGGAATCGATCAGAGTCAAAATCATCGGAATTCAAAGACCCCAACAAACTCTAAAAAACACATAAAACCCTGAAAATAATAAATTAATCAAAGCTATGAAATTAAAGAATGAACAAAGCAAGGAGAATACATCTATCGCAATCAGAATTCATTATGGGGTTGATCCAGCAGAAGGCCAAATTTCAGCTATCTCTTTGGGATCTTCGTCAGTGCCGTCGCGAGATTGTGGAGACTAATGGGGAAAGTCGAGAGGCGCTTGTTCTTATTCTTCATCCAAAACCCTAATTTTAGAAGGGATAATCAGGAAAGAGATAATGAAGAGAGGGCTATCACAAGATCTGAGGAGAATCTGCGATCGAAGATGATAGAGGAATAGATCGGACACAGCAAGAGTATAGGGAGGAGAAGAGGGTTGCGAGATCTGTTTTTTTTTCAAGTTTGTTCTTTTGTCTAAGGAAACGCCACACACTAGTTGTGATTTATTAATTTTGTCAAAATTGAAAAAATTGGAAAAGTGTTACCGCTCAGTGTAATTTCGGGATAGCATTTTTATAACGTTATAATAGAGTACCCAAAATCAGTATACTGGCTTTAATAGCAGTTATGAAAATCTTGCTATCGTATAATGCTATCAATACTGATATTTCTTGTAGTGTTTTTCCCTTACCTTTGGTTTTGTCCCAATGAGTTTTCCAAAGGAAGGTTTTTAATGAGGTTTATGTTTCACATTCAAATAACCCATTTTGCTGATCAAGACCCAAGCCCATCAAGTGAGAAGATTGAAAACGTGGCCATGAAGTTCAAGGGTCATTTTGTGTTCAAATATGCTATAATTATGTTTTCATTTTCGAAATAGTCTTTGGAGCATGTTCCAAGACTGGTCTCTTCGTTTTCTTCTTCTCTCCTTCTCTTTATATTATGTTGTTTCTAAAACTCAAAACTCTTTTTTTTGAACAACTGATGGATTATAATAAACTTAGAACCCGGTTACAAACCAAAGAAGTCGGAAGCTCGATGCCAAGGAGTCCGAACTAGATGCGAAAGGTAGAGGACAAAGCATGCTAATTATAGGTAGAAGGTTAGATCCGTAGAAAATAACTGAGATCCTTTTAGAAAGGGCAAGTTCTTCCGTCGTTAAAAACAAGTGAACGATGATAACTCGTGCTGAGCGTTTGATGACTTTCTCCATAAAGGAGAAGAGCGAGTTCATATATTCAGCGGCTTGAGATGTCTGAAAGTTGAAAACAAAGCCGGTGGAGCTACATCGGGCAGTCAGAGGAGGATTGTCGCCGTAAGCGGATACCTCTAACTCCGTGCCATAGGTTGAGAGCAGATCATTGACCCAGGGAGATTCAGCGGTTTGAGATGTCTGAAAGTTGAAAACAAAGCCGAAGGAGTTACGTCGGGCAGTCGGAGGAGGATTGTCGCCGTAAGCGGCTACCTCTAACTCCGTGCCATGGGTCGATAGCAGATCATTGACCCAGGGAGATTCAGCGGCTTGAGATGTTAGACAGTTGAAAACAACGCCGGTGGAGCTACGTCGGGCAGTCGGAGGAGGATTGTCGCCGTATGTGGCTACCTCTAACTCCGTGCCATGGGTCGAGAGCAGATCATTGACCCAGGGAGATTATGCAGCTTGAGATGTTGGAAAGTTGAAAACAACGCCGGTGGAAGAGCTCAGACCATATAGGATAAATTCGACTCCGGGAAAGACATCGGAGCGATGAACCAATTTGGCCAATGAAAACAACGCAGTGAAGGGGGTGGCGGTGGGAAGAGACTGACGGTGGTGATAATGTGTGGAAGAAGATTCAACAGGTTGATGAGATGATTCCCGTTTGCAGCCACGTTGGCGAGAAGGGGAAGAATTGGCTGAACCGGAAGAACTTTCACTCGGAGGCGAGAGAGGAGCGATGCACGATCTGGCAGCTCCGGTGGAGTGAAAGACATGTGCAGGGACTCAGACCTCAAAAGTACCTTATAACTCATCAATAGCTCACCGGAAAAGAGAAAGTGGTCGAGAAATCTCACCGGACAAACAACTGGAGGAAAGAGGAAAACAGGGCTCCGGGAAGGAGCAAGTCGTCTCTTTGGATTCCAGTTTCGAGAAGGAAACATTGTGGTCAGGATTAGCAAGCGGCAGAGATCTGAAGGTGAGAAGCCTTGCTGGTCGGAGCTCGAAAAGGAGGTGCGGCGCCTCGAAAATCGAGCCTAGGAGAGAAGCGGCGGTGGGGAGTGAGAGGATGGTACATGATGATGAGAGAAGCGATGAAGCGGTTACGCAGGACGGTGAGAAGCGGCGCCACAGGACCATGAGAGACGGAGGATTATAGCGAGAGTCTGGCGGATCTGGCGGATCTGGAGGCTCCAGTGGATGGGTTGGCTGAATCGAAGAGCGAAACACCCGAAGATGAGAGAGTAGCAGCGCACAACCTAACAGATCTGGTGGACTGAATGGCGGTGATGGGAACTCCGACCTCAAGAGAACCACGGAAACCATCGAGAAAACCATCGGAAAGAGAGGCCGAAAAGAGAAAGGTAAAACAGAGATGTTGCCGGTGGAGACCGCTACTAGAACTTCGAGAGCTGAGACCCGAGAAGGAGAGGCTGCAAAACTCAGACGGAGAGGTGGGCTATGAGATGGAGTAGCGATGATGAATGCGAAGCATTGTGGAACAACCCAGCAGCGGCGGCGGCCACCCTCGTTAAGCGTGCCTGGGAGAGTTCATATTAGGGCCCGAAACTCAAAAATCATCTTTCATTTTAATCAAAAACTCTTTTATGCAAAGATTAATCTCTCTTTGGTGTGTCATATCCATTGAGAACCCTATTCACTCTTGGTGTGTAATATTCAACGAGTCTTGAGGTTGGTGTTTTAGAGATCCTTCTGCAGTCTCTGAATCAAACTATTCAACCATTTACTCCTTCCATCATCACGGCTTCAAGCCAAATCTATCCAACCTCAGCTACAGAGTGCCGATCTAGGAAAGATCTCATCACATAGTCATCCCACTTTCGCTGGTCATTTAAGAGTGAGATATGCATTAAGCTTAAATAGTGATTGTTCACAATATTCCTCAAGTCTACTTTTATAGCGTAAGGCGTACTGCTCATCAAATACTAGATCTTAAGATATAACAAGCTTTTGGAGAGTATGTCAACCTTAGATTAAGTCACTAGTTAGCTACTATAACAACAAGCATGAGGCCCAAATAATTATGAAGAACCATAGGGTTTTCCCTTTACTCAACAACCGATTAGTGAAGGCAATATATCATGTCCTCATCGAAGGATCCATAATTCAATAACGAGTCTAAGGAAGTATAATGAATCTCATGGTTCTGATGGAGAGAGGCGGAGTGACAGAGAATAAACCGTGGCTCTTCCATAGATAGAAACCTCTAATCCTAGACTTAAAATAAATAAACATGTAAATACGTACAATGCAAAAGAAGAAAAGAAAGAAGCAAGGAGACCACCTAAGTGGCTCTGATTTTATTGAGAGATGTCTGAATGAGAAAAAAGATATTGATACAAGAGGCTAAAAACAATATATATAGGTGAAGGGAGGTCTAGGTTGGCTGAGTTAAGGCACGGACAAGCAGAGGAAACTTGATGAGACTATGGCCGAGGACGCCGAGCAGCCGCTTGCCGAGGATCAGCTTTTGCCAAAGTTGCCGAGGAGCAGCTTGTCGCCAAGGAGCAGCTTGTAGCAGAGGAGGTTATAGCCGTGCCAAACAGTTCCATGACTCGATCACGGACTAAGCTCTTTAACCAATCCATTGGTGGGATGCTTAGCTACTTGGGCCAGTCCGACAAAGAAGTTACTCAAACCACATTGGTTTGTTTAGCCGACCNATAGCCGCCCAAGGAACTTGGTAAAGGGACAAAGTGCTCTCGAGGTGCTCTTTTTCTCTTCTAAGGTTTTGTCCCATTGGGTTTTCCTTAGAAGGTTTTTAAAGAGGCCTTTGGTTCACTTTCAAACCCTCTCTTTACCAATAATGTTCGTCCCTACCTTTATCATTATTTGGCCACCATTTTTTTTTTTTTCTTTCAAATTTGAACTTAGTCTTTGCTCATTTATGTTCTTAATTCTCGAGGTGAGTCTTGGAACATGTTCCTAGACTTCTCTCTCTCCTCTTCTCCTTTATATGTCGCATGCTATCAATAAAATTATCTAAGTCTTTAAACAAAAAATATCTCTATTGTTCTTAGATCTTTCGTTTGAGCTACCTCAATCGATCCTGGTCCCTCTCGATTATATCCTGAAGGATTCATCCTCCTATCTCTCCTGAGTATAGGATCCAGAGTTTCCCAGACCTTCCACAGTCTGTTGAAGCAATCCGTTCACTTATCAATTTCGTTTACCATTCCGCAAATCCATTCACATCATTTCCACATCCCATACTTACTTCTATGTGCTGGTTTTTGGTCGAGTCTTATCAAGTGGTATCAGAGCACATATAGAAGCTAAGTGATCTTCCATTTTATGAGTTTTAGTATTCGATCTGTTCATGAATCGGTTGACTGTTCATCTTCTTATTCGCTGAACTATAGATATATTCATTGTCATTACTTGTTGTTTATCTCTTTGATTTTCAGCATCATTTCGATCATATTGTTTCATTATCAACCTGTGAATCATCTTTCATACATCCTTGTGGTGTTTGTTCATCTTCCATTCATAATCATCATTGATTCTTGTGCTAAATTTGTTTACATATTCCTTTCGGATCATTTTATCATTATCTAGTTGAGCCATTGCATTCAAAATCATTAGTCAAATTTGTTGCCATAAAATTTTTGGATTTGATTGCGTGTTTGCATTGAACAATTAACTACCGTGAGTTTTTCCTTTTCTCGCAGGTACCATGGTGGACAAAGACAAACCAAGAGATGAAGAAGAGTCTGAATCCAGTAGTGGCGCTTTTGATCAAGAAGCCATGATCGCTACCCTTACCAAGTTGATGGATGAAAGGCCTTTAGAGATGAGCTTAAGGGTAAGAAGAGGAAAGATCAAGACATGCAAGAGGAAATCCATAATCTTGATCCAAATCCAACTCCAAAGGATCGGGATCCACGAAAGAAACCAACTGATGAACATTGATGTCTTGCGTTTTAGCACATTCTAACGTTTGTTTTGGCTGGTTTTATCGAGTCTTTTTAGTCCTTATTGAGTTTTTTCAGGTCCAAAGACGTTCAAGGAAGAGTTTCAGTACTAGGAGGAGCAGGTAGATAAAAGTGGACGAACGGAGTAAAAAGGCCGTCAATTCGAGGCCCGAACGAGCCCACTAGGAGACCATTCGATCTGAACCGCTCGATCTCCCCAGTCGATCTGAACCACTCAATCTCTCCAGCCGATCTGAACCGTTCGATCCCACGCAGTCGACCACACCGGTCGATTGAGCGATCGATCACACCGTTCGATCACCCTCGATCGATCACCCTCGATCGAGCACCTGCTCGATCTCTACCGTTCGATCTCCCCTATTCGATCTCGGCCGTTCGATCACTTCACTTGATCACCGGTTCGATCTCGGCTGTTCGATCACTTCGGTTGAACACCTGCTCGATCTCTACCGTTCGATCACTTCAGTTGAACACCTGCTCGATCTCTACCGTTGGATCACCGGTGTTCGCCACCTGACCTATTTACACTTGTTTTCAGCCATTTGTTTCGGCTATGATTTTTCTGAGTTTTGAAAGACACTTGCTGAGACTTTTCATCTCTATGTTTTGAGGGAGAAGAATTGTGAACCTTTGTGACAGTTTGGAGAAGATTTCCGAACCCTCTTGTTTACTGTTTATGTTATTTATTCAATGAATTCCGTTTTGTCATTTGTTGTCATTCGATCAGTTATGTCTGAGTAGTTGCTTAACTAGATCTAGGTTCTTCAACGGAGTTCATGAGTTAGAAGACCGAATGCAAATAGGGTCTCATATCTATCGTTTTCGCCTCTGACAGTCTTTGCTAAAGTTGATTTGATCAGTTGATTTTAGATCCAAGGCTAATCTATTCATCAAAAGTGTCATAGGTTGCTAGAAAAATCATTGGTGAGCGATCTATCCTTAGCCTGCGAGAGTTGATGCTAAGGTGGATCGTGAACATATCATACACGTTCGTACTGCTGAGATACCGATGAACCACATCGAGAAATTTTAGTAGATATGCAGTACGACTGGCTCGAATGGTGTACCAGCTGACTTCCTGAAGTGCAAGCTGTTCCCATTCTCACTTGCCAACAAAGCTTCTCGCTGACTGAAGTCATTACCACCTGGGTCTTTGACTTTGTGGGACCAATGCAGAGCAGCGTTTCTGGACCACTTCTACACTAAGTCCAAAACGGCTGCTCTACGGACTAAGATTGCGTCTTTCCACCAACATGACGGAGAAGCCTTCTTCAAGGCTTGGGAGAGATACAAGGAGTACCAGAGAGAGTGTCATCATCACAGTTTCACTGATGAGCAGATCTTGGGCATCGTCTACGACAGAGTCAACTGGGACTACAGGAATGCCTTGAACTCAGCCAGCAATGGCGACTTCATGACTAAGTCCAAGGAGGGTGCATTCAAACTGATTGAGAATCTTGCTGCGAGCTCTAGCAACAAAAACCCGGAGTGTGATAGAACAGTGAGTAACGTATATGTCAAAGAAAGTAGCGTTGAGGCACTTAAAATTGAGGAGTTAACGGCGAAGGTGAACCTGTTGCTGAAGGCATAACAGAAATCTGTCCACTTCGTTGATGAGAATGATGATACACCTATCTCTCAAGAGTTCGGAGCAGGCGAAAAAGAAGATGATCAGATGGGGGTTAACTACGTGAATGGGCAGGCCTTTGTCCAGAACCGTGGGTTCAACCAGAACTTCAAGCAGCATCCGAACTTGTCCTACAGGAGCACAAACGTCGAGAATCCTCAGGATCAGGTCTATCCACCGTGGTCGAGTCAGAACCAGCAGGGTTTTCAGAAAAGCTTTACTAACAGCGTCCAGGAAAATACTTTCGTTCCTAACCATAGCCATTTTCAAGGCAGTAACCAACAGAGTCCATCAAACAATTCAAACAATGAGCTGAAGAGTATGATGCAGCAGATGTTGATGAACAAGCAGAAGTCCTCTGCAGAGATCAATTCGAAGATTGATACCATGTACAATGACTTGAACGGGAAGCACGAAGCTGTGTGGACTCATGTGAAGAAGCTGGACGTCCAAGTCGCCCAGATGGCCGAAGCTGTTAAGAGACCTCATGGAACGCTTCCTGGGAAGGGAGAGACGAACCCCAGGAATGTGTATGCTGCGCAAGTTGAGCTGAGAAGTGGGAAGAAGCTGCTACCTACAGCAGTTCCAGTCAAAAGGCCAGGGAAAGAGAAGGTCGATGAGCTCGCCGGAACAGAAGAGATCGATCGAGCTGATCCTAGCGGCGTCGATCGAGCAGTTGATGGAGCTGTCGGTCGACCGGTCAATGACACCTCATCATCTGAGGAACCTATTCCTGAAGCCAACCTACCCAGTCTCCCTGCTGCAGAGACACCTCCAGTACAAATGTATACACCTAAGGTGCCGTATCCTGTTCCGCCGAAGAAGTCCAGAAAAAGTTTGGAGGAAGCGAAGTGCAAGGACATGTTGAGGGACTTGACTGTGAAGTTACCTCTCTCTGATGCTGTGCAGATGATTCCAGCGCTGAAAAGGTACATGAAGGAGCTGATTTCTGGGAAAATTGCTGAGGAGGAAAATGTTATGCTTGTATCAGAAGAGTGTAGCGCCGTGATGCATAACAAGGTGATAAAGAAGAGAAGTGATCCAGGCAGATTTGTCTTATCTGTGCAGATTGGTGACATGATTTTTGCATGCTCTCTTTGTGATCTGGGCTCAAGCGTGAACTTGATGCCATACTATGTGGCGAAGCGGTTAGGGTTCACGAAGTTCAAACCCACGAAGATCTCTTTGGTCTTCTCTGATAGGTCGACTAAGTTTCCGGTTGGAATACTTGAAGATCTACATGTGCAGATAGTGAACACTCTCATTCCAGCAGACTTTGTAGTGCTTGAGACTGACGAAGAACCAAAGGACCCACTGATTCTGGTGAGTTCTTTCTTATGCACAGCTGGTGCAATTATTGATCTCTAGCTGGGAGACATGGTTATGAGGTTCGAAATGAACAAGCTCCTTAAGAAGCCAATGTTAGATGGGCAAACGTTTGTGATAGAAGATGGCCCAAACTTGGTGGAAGAAGTAAGTGAAGAAGTACTTCTTGACGACCCTCTGGAGGTTGCATTGACTAAAGCTGAGGGAGAGTTCAGTTATCTGAATGAGGAGGCCAATGGCTTGGCAAAAATGATTAACGCAAGCAATAAGATGGAGAGACTCAGGAAACTCCCATCAATAGCCCTTGGAGTGAACTAAGAGCTCCCAAGCTCGAGTTGAAAACACTCCTTGCAGGGCTCATGTATGTGTTTCTGGGACCTAATTCTACGTACCCTGTTATTGTGAACTATGAGCTGAACAATGTTGAAACTGCTTTACTGCTCTATGAGCTTAGGAAGTATAGAAAAGCAATAGGGTATTCGATAGATGACATTCCTGGAATCTCTCCTGATCTTTGCATGCATAGAATACATTTAGAGGATGAATCAATGACTTCTGTAGAACATCAGAGGAGGTTAAACCCGAATCTAAAAGATGTTGTCAAGAAAGAGATAATGAAACTTCTAGAGGCTGGTGTAATTTATGCTATATCTGATAGTATGTGGGTTAGTCCAGTTCATGTAGTTCCTAAGAAAGATGGCATCACTGCTGTTACGAATGATAGGAATGAACTGATACCTACTAGGACGGTCATTGGGCATCGCATGTGCATTGATTACCGTAAACTGAATGCTGTAACTCGCAAAGATCACTTTCCTCTTCCATTTATTGATCAGATGCTTGAGAGATTGGCTAACTATCCGTACTATTGCTTTTTAGATGGTTACTCAGGTTTCTTTCAGATCCCCATCCACCCAGACGACCAGGAGAAGACGACATTCACTTCTCCATACGGCACCTTTGCTTATCGCAGAATGCCCTTTGGCTTGTGCAATGCGCCGGTGACCTTCCGGCGCTGCATGATTTCTATTTTCACTGACCTAATTGAGGACATAATGGAAGTTTTCATGGACGATTTTTCAGTCTACGGAAGCTCTTTTGCTGTTTGTTTGTCTACTATGTGCAGGGTTCTGCAGCGGTGTGAGGAAAGACATCTCGTGCTGAACTGGGAGAAGTGCCACTTCATGGTGAGAGACGGGATTGTTTTGGGCCATAGAATATCAGAGAAAGGTATTGAGGTTGACAGAGCAAAGATCAAAGTGATGATGAGTCTTCAGCCGCCTAACTCAATGAAAGGGATCCGCAGTTTTCTGGGACATGCTGGGTTCTACAGACGATTCATAAAAGACTTCTCCAAGATCACAAGGCCATTGACGCAGCTGTTGTGCAAAGAAGTCAAGTTCGACTTTGACAGTGCATGCCTGGAGGCCTTTCACACAATTAAGGGAGCTCTTGTCATTGCTCCAATTGTTCAGCCTCCAGACTGGAACCTTCCCTTCGAGGTTATAACATATGCCACTACAAGAAAAACTCTATATAGCTACAAAATAGCTACAATTGTTTTTTGAATAGCCACAAAATAAATAAATTTTAGAAAATCTTTAATTTGTAGCTAAAATATGGCTAATTTGTGGCTAAAAAGCTAGAAATAAATTTATAGCTAAAATGTGGCTATTTCGTGGCTAAATAGCTACGGTTAGACACAAAAAGTTTTGTGGGTATATAATAGCAATTAGCAACACCTAAGACGTGGTTATTCGTAGCAAAATTATATTAGAATATATATTTTACAGTTGGCCACAAAATAGTCGTGGCTATTTGTGGTAAATAAAATTATATTTTATATCTATTTTAGCTACGAATCTATGTTGTACCTATATGTGGCTATGAAACTATGTTGTAGCTATATGTGGCTATGAAACTATGTTGTAGCTATATGTGACTCTAAATCCTAAATACAAACCTTAAACCCTAAATTTTTAACCCTTAATCATAAAATCTAAAACATAAACATCAAATAATATAAAAAGAAATGTACAACACTTGTAACAAATTTCAAATATAACTATATTTTAAATCATAAACTCTAAACCTTAAACAGACCCTAAACAAGACATATAATCATTGACATTATATATAAAAGCCAAATTAAAACACTCAAACGTAATCATTTTATTTAATTCCTAAATCTCAAATCCCAAATTCTATAAACTAAAGTCCCAAATCCTAAATTATGAACTCTAAATCTTAAACCTTCTATTGAAACACAAGTTAATCAATAACCAATAAGGTTTATTATGAATGAAGTTAATGTTAAGATAAAAACTTTGTGAAACTAAAATTGTATCCATTACAAGATTATGATAGATCATAGTTTTTTAAACTTATTCTCTAAACTCAAACCCTAAATTCAAATTTTAAACTCATAACCTTAAACTCAAACCTTTAACCATACATCATAAACTTTAAACACTTTTAAAAAAATATGAAATCATAATTAACCATAATTTTAAAAATCAAATTTAGTCATTTATATAAATCCTAAACCTCAAATCTGAAATCATAAAACCTTAATCCCATACCCTAAATGATGAACTCTAAACCATAAACATATTACACTCAAACACATGAACAATAAATTCATAATATAGTTATTTTGCAAACGAGGTTGATTATGTGTGTGAAATATCATCAAATGACTTAACATATATATATCCACATTGTTTAAGAAATATAGTTTTTCTACCATTCTTCGACTAAACATTAGTGCATTACAAAATTAATCTACCAAAAGACAAAATAAAATAATGATTAATGAAAGCGCTGAACTACAAAAAAACACTTGCTTCTCATTGGATAATTCATGGAGATAAGGATCATGCTTACTTTTATTATCAACCATAGATAAATTAAATCCAACAGATATGAATTTATCTTTCTATTTCACTTCATATTTTTCTTTCTGGCCACTACCATCTTCATATCCACATGAGTCTTCCCTTCTCATCCTCCTTCCAAATGTTCTTCAGATCAAACTTTGTTTTCAAATTCCGTCACCACCAATTGAGAAAGCTTCAAGATCTGAAGGTTTTGCTCGGTTGGTCCGATGGAGAAATATTTGAGATCTGATTTTCACCACCGCCTCCCTCGATCCACGGTACGTCTTCTCTTCTCCTTCCTCCTATTCGTCTTCTCCCCTTCATCTCTTCTTCTCTTCCTCATCTTCTTCAGATCTAACCTTTTCAATATGGACCAGATCTTGTCGCCGTCAATGCTCCGCTCCGATCTCGCCGCTTGGTTTTCACCGCCGGTGATGTGCTCATCGCTCTGTGCTTGCTGTCGTTTCCGTGGTCGCCATTACGTACTCATCACCACTGACCGCCGGTGGTGACCGCTGATGCCATCTACCACTTCGCCGTCGGCATGATGTCCGTCGAACTTGTAATATATATATACATAGATAGATATTGTTTATCTAATTTGTAATTAGAAACCAAAGTTATATTTACTTTGTATTTATTAATTAATTTAATTATATAGAAAATTATTATTAAATTTTTTTTTTTAACAAATTTTTTATTATAGCCACGATAATATTTGTGACTATACAAGTCGAAAATAACAGTAAAAAATTGTGATAGCTACTTTATCATTTGTGGCTATTTGCATAATAGCTACGTTTGACTTTCTTACAAATTGTGACTAAGTATAGATACAAATAAAACTTGGTCTATTTGTAGCTAATAGCTACAAAAATAGTTGTAGCTAGTCGTGGATACGATACCCGCAAATAGCTACGAAAGCCCATTTGCTACGAGCCCATTGCTACAAAATCATATTGTGTATCTCCGTGTCTAATGCCTAGATAGCCACAAATTTGTGACTCAGTCTACAATTTAATTTGTGGCTATAAACTGTTTTTCTTGTAGTGTGCTAGTGACTATGCTGTGGGAGCAGTCTTACTATGCCAGCCGAACCCTTGATGAAGCTCAGTGCAGATACGCTACGACTGAGAAAGAGCTGCTAGCAGTTGTCTTTGCATTTGAGAAGTTTCGGTCCTACCTTGTTGGATCGAAAGTGATTGTCCACACGGACCATGCTGCGCTGAAGTACTTGCTGACGACGATGGACGCAAAGCCGAGATTGCTGAGATGGATTCTTTTGCTGCAAGAGTTTGACCTGGAGATTAAAGATAAGAAGGGGATCGACAATGGTGTAGTGGACCACCTATCCAGAATGAAAGTCGACTAAGAAGTTCCTCTCGATGACAGCCTGCCTGACGAGCACATATATGCAGTCGAGGTGATTGATTGTGGCAGAGCACCCGCTCACGCAGTAAGCTGCGACTTTGTTGGCAATATTCATGATGTCAACCGCCGCAGTTTTCCATGGTTTGGAGAGATAGCAAACTACCATGCTGCTGAACAAGAACCGACGGGATTTGTGGGGAACAAGAAGAAGAAGTTCTTGAGAGACATTAGGCACTATCTTTGGGACGAGCCGTACTTATACAAGCACTGCACTAACAGAGCCTTTAGGAGATGTGTAGCTGATGAGGAGATATCCGGAATCTTGTTCCACTGTCACAGCTCTTCTTATGCAGGGCACTTCGCCACATACAGGACGGTGTCTAAGGCTCTACAAGCTGGTTACTGGTGGCCAACCATGTTCCGAGATGCACAGAGATTCGTTTCTAAGTGTGATCGATGCCAGAGAGAAGGGAACATCAGTAAGAGAAACGAGATGCCACAAAACTTCATTTTGGAAGTATAAGTTTTCGATGTGTGGGGAGTAAACTTTATGGGACCATTCCCATCTTCCTACAACAACAAATACATATAGGTGGCTGTTGATTATGTGTCGAACTGGGTAGAGGCTTTGGTCAGTCCCACTAACGATGCAAAGGTGGTGCTGAAGATGTTCAAGTCTGTTATATTTCCGCGTTTTGGTGTGCCAAGGGTTGTTATCAGTGATGGAGGCTCGCACTTCATCAATATGACTTTTGATAATTTGCTGAAGAGGCGTGGGGTGAAGCATATGGTGGCAACGCCTTACCATCCTCAGACGAGTGGCCAAGTAGAGATATCCAACAGAGAGATCAAGAACATTCTGCGAAAAACTTCAGGAACGACTGGAAAGGACTGGGCTGCGAAGTTGGATGACGCTCTTTGGGCCTATCGAACTGCCTATAAAACTCCTCTGGGTATGACGCCATTCAATCTTGTCTATGGCAAGGCGTGTCACCTACCAGTGGAGCTGGAGTACAAGGCTGCATGGGCTGTGAAGCAGATGAACTAAGACATGAAGTCTGCAGTTGAGAGGAGAAAGATGCAGTTACTTGACCTAGACGAGATCAGTGATGCATTCATATTTCATACTCATTTAGCATCACCTTTAGACCACTTT
>OVBJ01002899.1:0-14820 GCA_900406535.1 Noccaea bulbosa
CTCTCTAAAATGTTGCTAGCGAGTGTGGATCTCGGGTGCAGCGATGAGATACTGACCATGATTGCGATGGTCCAAACAGGCAACATATTCTATAGACCTAGGGAGAAGCAAGCTCAAGCAGATGAAAAGAAGGCCAAGTTTTTCCAGCCTGAAGGTGACCACTTGACGTTGCTAGCTGTGTACGAAGCTTGGAAGGCTAAGAACTTCTCAGGTCCATGGTGTTTCGAGAACTTCATACAGTCACGGTCTCTACGGCGTGCTCAAGACGTGAGGAAGCAACTTGTCAGCATTATGGACAAGTATAAACTCCATGTGGTGAGTGCTGGGAAGAATTTCGACAAGATAAGGAAAGCAATCACAGCAGGATTCTTCTTTCACGCAGCAAGGAAAGATCCACAGGAAGGTTACAGGACGCTGGTGGAGAATCAGCCGGTTTATATACACCCGGGCAGCGCGCTCTTTCAACGACAACCGGATTGGGTGATATACCATGATCTTGTGATGACGACCAAAGAGTACATGAGGGAAGTGACTGTGATTGACCCAAAGTGGCTTGTTTAGCTAGCTCCAAGGTTCTTCAAAGTCTCTGATCCAACCAAAATGAGTAAGCGTAAGCGTCAAGAACGCATTGAGCCTCTGTATGATCGTTATCAGGAGCCTAACTCATGGCGTCTCAGCAAAAGACGTGCTTGAGAGAGAGAGGCTTCAAATGTATTCTTCCTTTCGTGTTTATCACGCAAACTCATCAAATGTACTCTTTTTACCCTTGCTTATGTATTCAATGCTTAAGAAAATAAAAAATTGTGAAACACATATCGTTACGTTATGATACATGATACGATTCTATAATCAACACAATGGTAGATCTTGCTCCATTTTTTTTTTTTTTTGATAAACAGATCTTGCTCTATAGAGCTTTATTGTAATAGAAAACAGAGACTAAAAATAAAACAAATCTTGTGATCGGTTCAAAAAGAAATGATAGAGAATCCAAATCGAAAACCAAAACGAGTTGTATGAGTATAATTACTAAACCAAAGCAAATCAAATTAAACAAGTAGTAGTAGTCAAATAAATGACAAGAGGAAGAAGCCAAGGAAACAATCACTTGTGACCGGTGAGATGAACATCTTGAGGAACTAGAGTGTAATCGATCTCAAGCTCCTCGAGTGCTCGCTTAAGCGCGATGATCAGCTGTGTTTTCCTGAGATTCTTCTCTCCGAAATTCTGGAAGTTCATCGTGTGCTGGACAAGCAGATTCATATTCAGTTTGTTCACATTCTCTATCGCCCTAACCATCAACAATGGTTCTGGATACCAAAGTTGTGAGTTCTGTACCAAGTACCTGACCAAAAAATACACATAGTGATTAACTGTTATCATCATTACACAAATGAGTGAGTGATTACTAGAGGGTTTTGTGTGTGTTGCCCTAATACTTACTCTGTGATTTTTTCCTTGAGAGTGGCGATTTTCGTCGCCGGTGTTGAGAATGCGATAGAGAATGGTACAAAATCTCCCATATCTGGACTTCTATAGAAATTGCTTATTGGTTTTGATATTAAAACCGCATTTGGATAGAACACTTTCTCGTTGTCAATCTTGAGGAACACGGTTGTTAAAAGATGTATTTCTTCAACCAACAACTTCAAACCAAGAGAAAAATAAAGGGGTTAGATGTTTTAAACGAGTAATATATAATAGTGAGCCAAAAATAAAATAAAAACTTTAAAGTATTTACCATTACACCGTCGATAACGCAACGGTCACCGACATCATAAGGATGCATAACAAAGAAACACAAAGGATTCGAAAGTGTTCTTGCAAGTGCTTCCGATCACGTTGTATGCATGAAAACGTGAACACGTACGTTCTATACGTATATTAACGTATACAATGGTTTTCAAAATGTTAAAACGTGAACAAGTTGTATATTTTACAACTTCACCAATTAGGCATGGGCACACACCATTTCCAGACTTCCAAGCCACAAATCCAATGTTTTTTCACCTTATCAACTGTTAAACTCACGATCAAAGTGGACAAAATGGCTACAAATTACACTTCTAACTCAAGCAGAGCCCGAGGTTTTATTCCGCTACGCTTCACTCGGTTTAGCTTAACCTTTTTTGTAGATTTCCTCATTTTCATCAGTTTCCTCTTCCTCAGCAACTTGACACACTGCTGCTGTGTTTCCACAATTTTCCTCTGCTATAGTCTTATCCAATTGATAAGACAGTTGTTTCCCAAATCTTGAATTAGTCTTTGAGTAAACTGACCTCGAAAGAGATCTCCTTTGAGCTAGACCTTCCTTGTTAGGAAGCTTACAGATTTCAGGAATGCTTAACGGCTCTAGCTTCCTAGTCTCTGTATCTGAATCTTTTGAAGCTGCTACCTTGGAAGAAAGAGTTGATGTTGGATCTTCTTTATCTGAAACATTGATAACGACTTCTTCTCTGTTGCTGCTTCTCCTCTCTGCCATAGCTAAAGTTTGGGATGCAATTTGACCTCAATGGCTCTCAAAAGAGCCTAGAAGCTGGGCCAAATCCTAACACACACGAGAGTAGAAATGTATACCATGATTAGATCAGTCACAAACTCTTACAGAAATTAGATACAATGCGCTTTTATTTATAAGATGCTTGACAATGACTTAAGAGTGCGTCTAGCTTTTTTTTTTTTTTTTTTTTTTTTGNCTAACTTTTAAAGAAAACAATCTGAAAGTTAAACCTATAAACCCTAAACCAAACCCTACAAGGCTAGAACAGAGATCTTCAAGATTTGTCATTTGTTCTTAGTAACTTAGTAAGTGAGTATTTAACTACTCAAAACAATACCCATGAACTCTTTTTAAAAACCCACCATTTATCCGAAGAAAACCATTAAAAAAGATCAAAACTTTCTCAAAACAAATATGCATACTAGCAAAGAAGAGTTTACTAATAATATGTTACTAAGATCTGGCACCAACACAGCACTTTACGAATAAGAGCAATACATTTGCATATGCTACAAGAGATTTTAAAAGATGACTAACCAGAAAACAAACAAGAACAGTTTAAAAGAAGAAAGAAATGCCTCAAATTAGAAGCTACGATGAATAAAACAGAGTTGGTATGGGTCCTTTTATGGACCAAAAAAACAATTTTTTAAGAAACTTTAAAGGAACAAAAAGGAAAAGAGAAAAAATAAAAAGAGCAGAAGATTGTACAAGAACCCAAGCAAGGAATGGTCTTCAAACTTTAGTCCTGTTTTGCAGAGTACGAACTCCAATGTAAGTGCATTTTAGAAACCAAACGAATTCAAAATTTCCAAAGTAATATAAACAAAAATATATAGCCTCGATTAAATAAGATATACTAAATGAATCAGCTTTGATGCAACATGTAATTTGCAAGATACAAACTAGTTTAGGTGGAAAGTTGCGTTTTCCTCACTCTGATAAAAAACTCTGAAATTATCCGTTTTTGAAAGCTTTCGTTTACTTGCTTTAATGCTGTCTCCATTAATTAGTTGAAACGAAAAAGAAAGTTGATTTTAAAAGAAAAAGGAAATACAACAACAAATATAAACTTTTAAGAGAAAAAAACAAACAAAGGAAATAAGAAAGGAAAAAAAAGGAAAGAGTGTTGCGTTTGCGCGTAAATTAGTTAGACTTGCACAAAATCTTACCGTTAAGACTTGGACAACTGTTAACAGTCTTTTCTTACAAATACAAAGGATAACCCACACAATTCACCATAATTTCATTTTTTCACAACAACCTCTCTCTTACGACTCAAGTCTCTTCTTCGATTATCTTTCTCTGAATTTGTTGAATTTCATAAGAACGGAAATTGAATCAGTCAAGGTCGATGTCAAAGCAATGGTTTTGTCCCAATCTCTGTTGTTAGGGTTCTCAAGCAACGTGGTTATCAGTCTAAATTGGGAAAACAAAGAATTTCTCCTCGACGAGAGCAATGGTAGTGTCACGAGTCTCGGATCATCCCCAACTTCTTCTTCTCCTCTTCCAAACCCACAAATGGCTTCAATTTGTAATATAAACCCAAAATATTGCACGAAAAAAGTTCCAACTATCTCACTCATCGAAAAACTCATGATAAGTTTATACAAGTATACGTTCATAGGTTTTTTTCCAGATGACACATTTAATTATTTTTCACATGTATTATTTATAAACTAGGATTTTAAATCTCTGCGAAATTGCGAAGATATATATGAAAATGTTTAAAGCGAAAAATGCAATGCTCATATCTTATAAGAACCTATGAATTGAAAACATGGATTTTTATATGCTTTTGTGAGGTGAATGCTGTTTGATTAAGGATTGATTTAGTGATATGGTTGTTTAAAGGTTATGGACCTTATGGTGTTTGCAAAATGGTCATGTCTTCTCGTTACAAAATGGACATACCAATCAATTATTCCTCTATTCAGTCTCCTTCATGTTCTTTCTATTTTTATGTTTTTTTTTAGTTTTTTAGTTTTTAATAGTTTAATTGTGAAGTGCTCTGCTTTTAAATCTCTTGGATTTCTTAAAAGGTTCCAAATCTCAAACCAAATGAAACCAAATGAAACCGAAATGGTTCAATGTTTAGCATGGAACGTTTCAGCCCTAATAAGCGGGAAGCTTTATCAAAATTGGAGGGAAAACAATCCCCAAAACCATTTTCGTCCCTCTTAATAAAATTCTCACAATCTTCTTCGCCGATTCGCTTTCTCAACTTCCGTCTCTCTCTCTCTCTCTCTCTCCCCGAATTTTCGATTTGTGAGCTTCTTCTTCTCTTCACCTTCGGAAAATGTTCTCCAACAGTCAATTCGAGCCGAATTCCGCCTTCTCCGGCGGCGGATTCATGTCTTCTCAGCCTTCTCAGGCCTATGAAACCTCGTCCTCCACTGCTAAGGTAAGTCCAATTCCGTCGAAAGTTTCCGATTGCTGTTTCGTTTCTTCTGTAAAATTGGTTCTCGCCCTAGGTTTGTCGATTTGGAATGATGAATCCGCTTGGTATTGTTTTTGGGGATTGCAGAATCGTGACTTTCAGGGCCTTGTCCCTGTGACGGTGAAGCAAATCACCGAATCTTCTCAATCCGGTGGTGAGAAATCTGGGATCGTCATCAATGGAGTTGAACTAACAAACGTGACAATCTCTTATAAACCATTCCTGATTTCTCCCATTTTTTTTCATTATTCTCTCAATACAAAAAGTTTACTGTATTTTGTGTGATGTTGTTTGGCATATTCAGGTCTCACTTGTTGGTCTAGTGTGTGACAAAGACGTATCAAAAGTCACTGAAGTTAGATTCACTCTTGACGATGGAACAGGAACAATCGACTGTAAAAGATGGTAAAATACACAAAACTTCCTTTTGATAAACACTCAAGTAGCTATTTTTAGGTATGGAGTGAGAGATGAAAAACATACAATGATTGTGGCTTTTGCTATTAGGGTGAATGAAAGTTTCGACGCTAGAGAAATGGAGTCAGTGAGGTTAGCATCTCTCTTGTTTTGGTGAGGGATTCACATTTCTTGGAAGGTGTTTTCTTATGGTTTAATGCTTGTGAAGCAGAGATGGAACCTACGTGCGCCTCAATGGTCATTTGAAGACTTTTCAGGGGAAGAAACAGCTTCTTGTTTTCTCTGTGAGGTATGTTTTTCTTGATTTTGGAATTCTTGGTTCCTTTTAGCATTGGCAATAGGAATAAAGATATCGAATCATGTTGCTTGTTTTGGTTTTTATCAGGCCTATTATGGACTTCAATGAGGTTACCTTTCACTATATTGAGTGTATACACTTCTACTCTCAGAACTCTGAATCACAGGTAAAGAGATTTGAACATAGCAAAAGATTTAATTGATGTTGCTGTTGTAAGTTCATAATCTGCAATCAGTCCTCTCTGTTATGTGTTTTCTCAGTTGGGACAACAAGTCGGTGATGTCACTCAGTCTCATACGGATACGGTGAACTCACAAGGTGGATCAAACACAAATCAAGCAACCACGTTGAACCCTGTATGATGACATTTACCAAGTTTTGTTTTTAAGTTTCTACATTACATATGTCATATGGTTCTAGTGCTTAAAAATCTCACTGTTGTTGCTGTTTCTCAGGTGATGTCCTCTCAGAACAGTGATGGAAATGGTCGCAAGAACTTGGATGATATGATTATAGACTACCTAAAGCAGCCAGTTTGCACGTAAGTTTTAAGTTTTGATGAGTTTGTTAGTTTCTCACATTGCGCAACCTAAAGATTGGTCTGATAATTGGTTATTGTGCTCAATGCAGTGCAAGACAACAAGGGGTGCACCTGGATGAAATTGCCCAGCAACTGAAGATTCCAAAGAACAAGCTAGAGTATGCTCTTTCTTTCTCATTTTAATCTTTCTCTCTTCTTGATCTCACGAATCGGTTTTACAGGGGTGTGATTCAGTCACTGGAAGGCGATGGTCTAATATACTCAACGATCGATGAGTATCACTTCAAGCATGTCGAGCTTTGATCATCTAGAACTGAGGTTGGTTAATCAGTAGATAGAGTCAGTTTGTGTCCTCTGGTGATTTGAGACGTGTTTTCAGTATCTGAAATATCTGCATTTTGATCTTGTTTTATCACGATCAAGTTATCTTTCTGAAGCTACTTTATTTATCTCCCATCTTCTTAAGCCAGCAATTTTCCTGATTACCGTACTTCCACTTTAATCCGAGAGTTGCGTCTGTATACCAGAATGTAACTGGCAACGGAAGTTTACAAAGTGACTTTGAAGTTTAGAATATGAAATTTTCATTAAAAACAACAAAAATAGTATCAAGATACATATGTTACCAAGGAATTAGTCTCATAAAGTCTACTACAAAAGATTAACCAATTCATAAACATATGTGAAGCCCGAATTACACAGGATAAACTCAATCATTACTTGAAACCCTAATAAACCCTAATAAACTCCATAGGCCATAGCTTGACTCGTGTTGCCGTTAACAGCTTGACGACAGAGAGGGCATGAGTCATGTTGTCGATTCAACCACTTGGTGACACATATTTCGTGAAACTCATGTGTACAACCAGGCAATTTGCAGATGGGATTAGTCTTTGATTCCGACATTCTCTCCAAACATATCGCACAGCTCTCCGATTCCCCTCCACTCTCTTGGCTCGAATGCGTCGAAATAGAAGAAGGCACGGCGAGATACGCTTTACGGGTCAATTTGACCGTGACCACCATGAACAAGAGTCCTCCTAGTGGCAAGTCTCTCCGTTGGGATTCGACAAGAATACGATCCGTGATTAGCCGAGACAAGACATGATCGTGGAAATAGCCGTTGACTCGTTGGAAGACGTAGTCTGGTGTGAAATTCTGGAAATCCATTAAGGGAAGAGGGTCACGGAAAGAAGAGTCCCGGTGAGATCCGAGACTCAATACTGTGCCATCCCTCTCGTCTAATGTAAACTCCTCAACTTCTCGTTTTTGAGTTATAGCCACCGTGTTTAAGAACCCTGACGACGACGGAGCTGCAAGAGCCAAAGACCTGGCTTTGATATCGACCTTGATTGCGTCGGTTTCCATTGTCTTCGGAAATTCAACAAAATCAGAGAGAAAGATTATGAGTCGTAACTCGTAAGAGAGATTTGTTGTGAAGAAGAAAATTGAGATGAGATCGAATTGTGTGTGACAAGAGTGTGGGGGTGATGTTTATGTATTTATAGGAACGGTCGGTCATTAATATTCCTTTTTTAATTTCTTAAATTTCCTTTTTTGTATTTCCTTTTTGTTTTGTCTTGGTTATTAAGATTCATGTTTTCCTTTTTTCTGATTACAACGGTTAAATAATGATGTGGGTTGACTCTACCGGAGTAATAGTAACCATGTCAATTAATGTTTCTCTGATTTATTATGAACGTTCACTTCGAAACGACGTCGCTTTCGTTAGGGTTTTCTTTTATTAGGACTCAACGACGCCGTTTTGCGTCGCTCTTCTTCTTATTCTTTTTTTTTTTTTTTTTTTTTTTTTTTTTTTTTTANAATTTGCGTACGCTCCAATCCCTCTTTTCTCTTTTCTTTTGATTTTTTTTTTTTTTTGTTTTCACCTAGATTTGGTGTTGTTTTATCTTCGTTAGATCTGCTGGATTGAGTTTTAAATCGCGAGGCAATTCAAAGGTTGTTGTTTATGCTCTTTTGCGTCTAGATTTAGCTGCAGGATTGTATGCGTTTAGAACATCATACGTGATATCTGATGGGTTTAAGATTCTGCTCTAACAACTGTTTACTGCGTTTGACAAAATCTCTACTTTATCTTCTCGTCTTATTGAATTTGAGCAAAACTTCTTATCTTCTCCTACGAAGAATTCGAAGCTTCTGCATTTGAGATAGTCATTTAGTGCTCTCTTCTCAACCTCAGAGATGAAAACGTATGTCCGATTTCATATCTTATGATACTTTCCATCTTTCAATTTTGTGTTTTTGCTCGATTCCTTCGGTGTTCTGTTATCAAAACCTGACATGGTTTGTTATTTGCAGAGTAAAGGCAAACGCAGGTGCGCTTACGAACTTCGAAGTTCTTGACTTTCTAAACTCAAGAAGTGCATCAAATGATACTACAAGAGTTATAGCTCCAATTGCTAAATCAGAGTACTCTGCTTTGTGACTTGTTCTTTATTTAGTAAAGTTAAAAGCCTTTTTTTTTGTGGTAATTCCAACGGTTTTTGTTTTTGGTTTTCAGGTTTATGATTATTTGATGGAGACTGCCGCTTCCACTCAAACAAGAGAGGGGGTTAACGAATTCGCTGAAAAGTGTAAATATTTCAAAGTGGCGAAAGCTGAGATTCTCAGTATGATCAATCTCCGGCCGTCTACTATTGTCGATTTGAATTCGGTTTGTGGTTTTGATTTTGTTTCTTGTATCTTCTCTACCAAGTCTCATGGAAACATATATCTATCCTATCATTGCGTTTTGGTTTCTCTTCACACACAGGTTTTCATAAACTTTGTTGATTTGCTGAGTTTTGTTTGTAGATCACAGAGAGGAAGCCCAATACTCATATGGGATGCTAGAGCTCGTGCAGGATTTGCTACCGCCTCTTCCTGCTACTGACCAAGAAAATGACCAAGAGGAAACAGAGAACGGTGAAGAATCGTAACCATGCAAGTTGCAGTTTTGAAGTTGATGTCTTCTGTGAGAAACTTATATACATATAGGAGTTCCAATATTTATTCATTTTTGTTGAATTTGTTTGTTTCCGTTTCCAGATATTGATCTACAAAACAAACAAACATATTTGCCTATGTTGCAACAGACTTTGGTGTATTCTACTAGGTTTAGTATTAAAAGTGCTTGTTCTTGATTTCATTGAGATTGTTACCTTTTACTATGTTGATTGTATACACTTGTAGACGCAGAATCTGAGTCACTGGTAAAGAAAATGTAACATAGCAAAAGAGATTAATGTTGTTGTTGCAAGTTATGTAATGTCTCTAGAATTAGCATTGCGGAATCTGACTTTGATGGATCTTAAATATACAGGTACAAGAGCATGGGACTAGCGACAGTGCAATCTAAGGAGAACATAGTGAACATAATCGAGTGTGTAGTGTAAACACAGTTAATTAATTTTGACTTTTAAAATTCAGTTCTCGTAATTTTAGACAAGCTTTGGTTTGTTTGAGAAGGCCCAAAAATAAAAGATGGTGACAAAACCGTAAATACTTCTGTGAAAGGTATGTGTGTATGGTTTTGTATCCTAAAATTTGTTTTATGCATTAGGATATGTCATTGTCAGCAAAAAAACACACAGTATATGACTATATGTATTAAGATGAGCTGAAAAACCGTAAAACGGTCGGGCTAATTCATGAACCTAGACTTAGCCATGACACTAAGGTTTATGATACGAAGACCGGAGAACGATTAAATATCTGTAATATGAAGTTTTAGCGAGAACAATGGAATTCAAATGATATAACAAAAAGGAAATTCTAAAACATTATCATTAAAACGTTTCTTTGTGTAGCAAATATCTCTCTCTCTCTCTCTCTACGCATTGATTTCTTGAAACATCCCTTTAGCTACTGTCCTGCAAATCCATTGCCACCAAAATAAACCATGTCAACAAGCAGAACAGAGTTACATACATAGACGTAATACGAGACAAACATTATATGCATACCGAGGGAGTACTTGTGCCTTGTGGCATTTGATACCAATACAATCGTGATAGCATTTGTCTTGGCCGGAGTACCATATTTGGCAACTGTGATAGCACCTATTGTCACAATCTTCATATGATTCACCCTTTGCCGTTATTGGCATCGTCGTCAACGCCATGATCATCATTATCATCACCAAACACTTCTTCTCCATCTTTCTTTCTTTCTTTGTGTGTGTGTTTCTCTCTCTTTTTTTTTGCTTTACTGTACTCACTAGTCACTATCACCAACCTCTATTTATAGCATTTAACATTCTCCATTATTGGAAACATATAGAAATAAGTAGTAAGGTTGACTAGGTATAATAATATAGTTATAGAATGTATATATTTTTTCTACAAAGATCAACGGAAATTACGTTGACTATTTAATTGGTGTCAATCAATGTAATCGCTACGGATATTTTGTTGTCCGTTATGGAATCACTTCTATTGACCACGATCATGATCACGATAACAAAATATCTTCTAGAGGAAATAATGGAAGATTCTGATGCAAATAATCTTTAATGTTGCGACTAATTTGTTGGAGGCAAAGATCTTTTACTTTCGGAGTCTTCCTCACTTTGCCATAAGAAGCATGTGCATTGTCTAAAGAGTACGAGTAATTGAGCTAAAGAAGATCATTACAAGTGAATCCAGATCAAGCATGTAACTGTTGACATCTACTGGGTTGATTTTGGGTATAAAAGACTTGTATGGTCTGGTGCAATGACTCAGAGAGTGAAACATGTTGTGATCTAGCTTTTAAGATTACGCATTAGACATGTAAGAAACTAGGAGCAAAATTCTTGTTCTAGTCATGTCCTCGTTGCTCTTGCAGAGATATTAATGTCTGCTTATCTTCTTCATACCAAATTTCCAATGCAACCAGCACAGAAACAAAGCCCAGACTAAAATCAAGATACTAAAAATTGCATTATTAAAAGTTGAAGATAACAATACTAAAGATTCATAAATTAATCAAGTTGATCAACAGGAAAAGAAAAACACCGCCTGCTGAAAAGATACCGAAGCAAGCACAAACAGTATATTAGCAATAGCAGCTATCAAACACAAATCCAATAATGCAAAATCCATGAAAAGTCCGTTATAATTTTAGTTTTAATGTTCCATGTTCTGTCTCTCCCCTTCTTGAACAAACTATCCTCGTAGATTCGGTCCGCCTTGATCTATTGAGGCTTCGTTAATGTGTGGATATACCATCGAGTAATTACTTTGTGTCTCAAGTAATGCTTGAATTCTTCCACGTAACTCCCCTGTGTTTATCATCGGATAATTAAACTGCGACCCGCTGAAATAGCTTCCACTGTTGGTCAGCTGAGAGGATGATTGAACTTGCGTCCCAAATAACTGATTCATAGTCATATTCTGGCCATTTTCTTGGACAAATGAGTTCATGTTCATTTGCCTACCATCATTAGCGCAGATCTGAGTTGCCGTGTTAAAGTTTACTTCCATCTGGCACATGACCAAATCCTATATAGAAAATAATGGCTTCTTTTGATAGAGACTAAATATAAAATGACATGCCTAGTAAGATTCAAAGTTATGTACCTCGAGGATCGTAGTGAACGTCATTGTTGACGTTGTAGCCAAGTGTATGGAAGTGGCCATAATTGAACAAGTTGCTGCTGCTATAGTTGTTGTTGTTGCTGTTTTCATAACCAATATCGAAGTAAGGAGGTAAAACTCGAAAGTTGACTTTTATGAGGTCTGACAAGAAGCTATTGCTGGACACAAGCTTCTCAAAGTTCTTTTGCAAAAACATCAGGAGCAAGATGAAGTGTATGTCTCCTATTAATGTTATTTATAAACGTGAGGCAATGAATCAGTGGTACTAAAAAAAAAAAAAGGAGATAAATTAAAGATAAAGATCAAAGATATAGAAGATAGAAGAAAACCTGCATTTGGAAGCAGACTGATTTAGGGTGAAATCTTGATCCATCTGTTTCCATTAAGTGTGTTTCCCTGGCTGTGGATTAGTCTCCATGAAGAATGTTGGACGTTTTCCTAACTGCATCAGAAACATCCCACATATCATTAAGCTTCAAGATTTGCAACAAGAAAATGTGTACAAACATATGTTATATAAGTATGTAACTGTATAGTACCTCGACTTCTAGGGTTGCGGTTTCATCATGTGGATGAAACGTTCTTCTAAGAGATAAGACATCAGCCCATTGGATCTCGATCTTTCTCTTCAGCCTCGGCGACACTTGTGTTCTTGTTTCTACATTGTCGAAAATCTCCCACATAAGTTTCTTTTTGGCAAAATAGACTTTCGCCTTAAGATCATCCGGGAACATTGCCGTACGTGTGTGTGCATTGGCCGATTGAGATCTTGGAGACTGGGAAATTTATAGCCTTTGGTTTTTCAAAAGATTTAAGAGTTTCAGGAGGAGCTGAGGTCTTTGTCCTCTCTGTGAAACCATGCAATATTTGTTGATCAGGACATGGGTAGTATTTATTGAGGATAGCTTCTATCTTGCGGAGAAATTCCGGAGTTTTTATAAGAGGCAAGTTTAGAGGTGGAACCTGAAAACAAATAGAGAGTAAATCAATATCTTAGAAATGACACAAGACAATATGAGAGAGAGAGAGAATTATTATTTTGTGAATGAATATTATTGAGATATAGAGTAGAGAACAGTTTGGTAATATTCTGAAACCTAAACCCTAATTCTAGCCTAGATCAGAACAAAGCTTAAATTATATATATAAAAAAATTAAAACAAAAACAAAAACAAAAAAAGGATGAAGCAGAATTAAGAATAAAGTAACAGATCAGGAAATATAATAAAAGATTATGTGGAAACAGAAGAAACAAGGAGAAATAGAGAGAAAGAAAGCAAGTATAAAACCAGAGTACCATGCATATAAACAGAGATAACAGAGAAAAGTAAGAGAACCTCTTCATCCATTGATGCGTAAGGAGACCTTAATTTCCTTTTTCAGGAGGATTAGAATATCTGTTAGATCTCTCTGGTTTTGTTTTTAGCTTCTGCTTTTGTTGCTTAGCTTTCCTATTCAGATTTGCCTCGCTAAGAGAATATATATTACGTTGTTTTTTATTTCAATTATGATTTACAAAAAAAATAGTTAGGGATTTGTATTTTGGATGCAATTTGGGCCAGTCAAATCAAGATCAAGTCCATTCCGTTAGATTTTTCTTTTGCATTTTATTAATTGTATATATGATAAACATGCAATACAATGGACGTCCATTTTATCCGAGTCCATGTGAGATGAGATTTACCCCCAAAAAATGGATTTTCACTGTATAACATAAATTATGATTCATGTGTTTCAAAATCGATGCGAAATGATATGATTCTAGACAATCCAAATTAGCAACCTGCTTATGCGTGAGTTTGAGCTTGAGTTTGCTTCACCAGTTGTACCACCTACAATTGGTCTAATAATTGAAATTTGTGCCTTGCAGTGCAATATTACAGGGATACAACGATAATGTGTCGTGTAGAACTGGAATAAAGTAATAATGGGTTTCAATTAAATTTCAATTAAATCTACTGCATTACATTCATGTTGCCAACAAAACTAGCTAGTAACGAGATGGATACATAAAGATAAACCCTAATTAACCATTAAAACAAGCAAAACCATTTGCCCAAAAAAAAAAAAAAAAAAAAAAAAAAAAAAAAAAAACCCAAATTTCCTCNTCCTCTTCCAAGCCCATCCAAAGCGGTACTCTGTTTATTCGTAGTTACCGGCCGGGTTTGACGATAGGCGACAGACAGGGCATGAGTCA
This sequence comes from Noccaea bulbosa, assembly GCA_900406535.1. NCBI lineage: Eukaryota > Viridiplantae > Streptophyta > Magnoliopsida > Brassicales > Brassicaceae > Noccaea > Noccaea bulbosa. Next base: position 13,973 of record OVBJ01002899.1, read on the forward strand.
TGTCGATCCAACCACTTGATTAAACGTTCTTCATGAAACATATGCACACAATTAGGCAGCTCACAGAGGGGTTTAGTCTCGTGTTCCGACTCCGACATAATCTCAAGACATATCGCACAAGTAGTATCCCGATCTGCTTTTCCCGTCGTGGAAGGAGAAGCCACGACGATGTATTCTTTCTTCGTAAATTTGACGAATACCGGAATGAACAAAGGTCGTTGTTGGGGCAAGCCTCTCCGTTGGGAAGCGGTAACAATCCGATCAGTTATGAGCCGGGACAAGTCATGATCGTGGATCAGGCTGTGGATACGTTGATGAACGTTGTTTGGGGTCAAGTTTTGGAACCTGAGAAAGAGTTGTTGGTCGTCAACAGAGGAATCCGGGTAAGATCCTAGACTCGAGATGAGACTACCGCCATCGCTCTGGTCTACGTGAAATTCTTCAACTTGTCGAGTTTGAGTTATTATCACTGAGTTTAACAACCCTAACGACGGAGCTAGTTGTGTCATAGCTGTTGCGCTGACCTCGACTTTGATTGCTGCAGTTTCCATTGGGGGAGAAATTCAACAAATACAGAGAGAAAGATATGAGTCGGAAGAGAGAAAAAGATTGTGGTGAAGAAGAAAATTGAGATGAGAATTGTGTGACAAGAAGTGGGTGTGATATTATTTATTTATAGAGAAGGAATGAAGATCAATTTGTTTTAACGGTCATCCCTTATATATTAAAAGATAATCATTTATAAAAAATAATCTTATGCTCAAGTGTTATTAACAACTTTGTCATGTCAACACCAAGTTCACTCTCAAGGTCAATATAAAAAAAAACATCACTTACTAGCATATTTA
>OVBJ01002900.1:0-13248 GCA_900406535.1 Noccaea bulbosa
TTTTTGTTACCCATATTCTTGACCAAAAATGGCTGTCAAATCTCCTAAAATCATTTTCACAAGTTTTTCTCCAAATACTTGTTTAGTTTTGAATAATGGTGGATTTGTTTTAGGGTTTACAAATTACTGAATGAATAACAGGGCATTATAAGTGATTTTGAATGATTTGAGAAAAACTTCATTTTCATAACACTGGATTTGAATAAATATTTAGAAATCCCTAATTGAATAACAGAGGATTTCAAAATCACCTAAAAATCTTTAAAATCACTATTCTAATACACCCTCCTTACTTTCTATGTATAGACTTTGTATATTAATATGGGCCTTGTTAATATGATTGGGCCTCTGTTTTCTTAATCTCAAAAAATTAATGTGAAAAAGGAAAAATGTATTCCATATAAATAATGTAATGTGAAGCAAATCTCCAGACTAAGCCCAAATTATTTTTAGCATCCTTATTAATTAAGAAACTGTGATACAAAACAGACAAATCCTATATTTAAACAAAAAGTAGTATTTTGTCCTCCCATCCAAACTAATTCGGTAAAACAAAATACATGCATGCGTTTGTGTTTTTTGTAGTCGATTCTGACATATACCTCATGTCTCTGTTTTGGCCGCAAGCTGAAGGTTTTCTAATTTTTATGACATAATTGGTTATTTCATTTTTCTTTTGTTAATTCAAATCATGAGTAATTAACTAAATACGTTAATTTGAGTCCAATGTAATGAACACACAGTTGCTTAGTAACCGACTAATTATTTGTATAGTTATGTATATGTGTGTTCTTAAGCCCAAAAAAATAATGTGAAAAAGGAAAAATGTATTCCATATAAATAATGTAATGTGAAACAAATCTCCAGACTAAGCCCAAATTATTTTCAGCATCCTTATTAAGAAACTGTGATACAAAACAGATAAATTCTATATTTAAACAAAAAGTAGTATTTTGTCCTCCCATCCAAACTAATTCAGTAAAACAAAATACATGCATGCGTTTGTGTTTCTTGTAGTCAATTCTGACATATACCTCATGTCTCTGTTTTGGCCGCAAGCTGAAGTTTTTCTAATTTCTATGACATAATTGGTTATTTCATTTTTCTTTTGTTACTTCAAATCATGAGTAATTAACTAAATACGTTAATTTGAGTCCAATGTAATGAACACACACTTGTTTAGTAACCGACTAATTAGTATTTCTATAATTATGTATATGTGTATTAGTGTATATATGAGACTTAAAACTTCAGAAATTTTCAAGACGAATCTCTTCCGATCAGGTATATAATATAATATAGTTAAGCCTTTACTTTACTTTACATGATTTCATTTCAATCTTGTAAACTTAAGCTTATAATCCAAACGGTTTAGTGGTGTGGACTAATAATACCCGGAAGTTATCACTAAATTATTCAATAGGAAAAATACCGCATACGTTGTTCAAAAGGTGTACGATAATGTACATCCGAAAGAGTAAACAACTACTCGACCCACGCTACTAGTTGTCACGATGTAATAAATGTAAATTGGTTATTTGTTTTTTTCTCAACTTTTAAAAATTTATTTTAAAGTTCTAATTTAAGCTGAAAAGTTTTTTTTTTTTTAAGCTGAAAAGTTGAACGTGGTATTTAATTTAAAACTACAAACAGCATGGATGTAACGCAGGCCTAGGTCGAGGTGCATGCCACCATGCACACTGAACTTTAGATATTTCTACTAAAATAATAATTTCAACTTTATAAATCATTCAATAATAATAAGGTCATGATAACTCATACCGTCATACGCTATATTCCAAACACAGAAACTGAATGATTTTGTCACTTACCAATGATTCTAGGAGCTTCAGTGTCGGGACTCGGGAGTCAATTCAAGTGCAGTGGTTTTGGTTGAATTCGTGGGTGCACGAACGACGGCCCCATCCAGTCACTCCCCATTTGTATCTTAATGAGTTTAGAGATTTCAGTAATACTAAAATTATTTTATTCTGTTTTCTGATGATTATATATATGTACAACTCTCTATATTTACTTTTGTCCTCTTCTCATTTTGATCTTTATAACTATGCAAATTGCTATTTGAAGGTCTAGTTGAGCTAATACGGCTCTTCCGAATAAAAAGTGGTTTTTTGTTGTTTGTGATATTGTTAAGTCATAATTACAATATAAACGAGGCTATACAAGGGGTGTGAAACCAAAAGGTGAAAAAAAAAAACCTACGCGGTGGTACATTAATGCTTAGAACGGGAACGGATGTTATGAACTTCTGATCTCCAAGATGAAGAGTATCGAAATGAGAGTTAGATCTTGAGTATATATATGATTAATCAATGTTAACATGCAACCACACAATTCTCCTTTTCGGCTTTTCCAATAAGATTCGGATTACAACAAAATGCGTTATTCGTTATAAGCCAAGTAAGCACCACTTGCCATTTACAACTGAGACCACTTTGATTCTTTCTTTGTCACCGTTGACTTGACAAAGAGAGGCAACTACACCTTTAACTTCACTCTCTACATTTTTGGACAGTAGAGTAACTAAATTATCCAAAAGGGATCCATTAGATGATAATAGCTACGATTGTAGCACGTGTACGGTGGAGAAGAGTGAGATCCCTCAGATTCTCTTTTGAAAGAAAGGGGGGCCCACTCGCCGATATAGAACAAAAGGAAAAACGTAGAGGTAAATGGTTGGGCCACTGCTTCACCAAAAAGCCTTTTTCTCACTTTCTTTTGTTTTAAAATATTGTTTTGTGCCTTTAACGGTTAAAAAATAAAAACTCCTAATTCCAAGACACTAGTAGACACACTTACGTGTCCTCTGTACGGCTTCTTTTTCTAACTTTCTACTTCATAGTGACTAATGCCTCCTTTTTTGATTAGTTTTTTTTTTTTTTTTTCCAGGATTATTTAGGNACAGCTTTACAGGTAAACAGATGACATTTGTTGTTAGTTGCGTGAAATCTATTTGATTTCTTGCGTCTATTAAATCTACTTAATGGAGACATATTTGAAATTAGGATCATTATAATTTTTTGTTTTTCTAGTATATCGCATTTTGTATCTCTGCCTCCATACTCTAGATTAAATGTTAAAGAAAAAATCACGTCTAGACTTCCGGAACAAACCACATGTCGATATCATTTACAATATATCAGCACGTTGTAAATTTGTACGCACATGAAATAACATTAAGATTTGGACTTGGATCTTCTCCTACACAGAGATTGTTAGGAACATCAAAGATTCCGTTATTTTTACACTAAGTGACGAAAGTGGTCTCTGAAACAATTTTGAAACTAGCCTACTGAGATTTTATCCAAACAGTTCACAAGAAGCTAATGTCAAACTTATGTACTCAGTTTCTGCCGATAAACGAGACGTGATGTTTTGTTGTACAATAAACTAGTGTATATCCCACAAAAATGCACAATGCCCACCTAGAACACTCTTAAACGTGAGAAGAATATTATTAGCCGAGTGACATAGACACAATTTTGAGGTAATATAAGATCTTGTGAATAATTTGAAGATGCCCAGTTTAAAGATGATTAATACATATATTGAGTGACTATGAAATGCATTAAATTTTCAACAAGCAGTGGATACACTCTCTTAATAAACTGTCAAAAAGGAAACGAAATATGAAAAGAAATTCTAAAATTTAGGTTTACGTGTCTAATGTAATGTAACCTAAACTTAGTTTCACAGTGTATTTAAAATATTTAATAACTGGAATGGTCAGTAAACCCGTCGTATATAGTTTCGTACTTAATTCGTTAGGCTTGAAAAGGTTGACCTAATTTAGCTCAAATTAAGGTTAACTACAAGCAAATCTAACGTAATTGGGAATTTTGTAAATAAATAATGTTTTCGTGATTAGGTCTTTCTATCTTTAAGGAGACAATTTGGAAGAAAAAAATGGTCTTCCTGACCACAATCGTGGCGCGGAAGGAATAATTTCCTCTTTCCGTTCTGTTGCATTTTGATTGGATCACGTATATATCCCACCTGATAGTGATGCTTACGTGGTCCATTTATAGAGAGTGTAGTGACCAGATCAACGGTTAGGATTAATCTATTTAGGCACAAGACCAATTACGTTACGTCACGTCGCTAGATGAAAGATTTTTGAAGGCGAGAGAGGAAGGAAAAATCAAAGTTAAAAGCAATTAAAATTGAAACACACACAAAATTGAAAGAAAAAGGAAATTTAAAATGTTTGTGAAGCGGTAGGCGCGTGGGTATAAATGGCTCGCCTTGTAACGTGTAAAGATGATATTTATTCAACTGCATGGTGGTGATTGGTGGTGATAATCAAACACTAATATTCGACTCTTATTTTGTAAAGAAATCTGGAGAGAGATTTTGCCCTTTTCTCGGAACTAAATTGACGATCAACAGATTCGTTCACGGAAGAAAAATCTAGCGGAGGCGATCGATCGAGTTATCGTTTTTGGGGTCAGATGGGGGATATTTGTTACGAAGACGAACCGTCGGCCTGTGAATCAAGGCTGTCGTGTTCTAGCCGGAGGCGGAGGATCGTAGCACAGAGATGCCGGATGTCTTCGGCGGAGATGAAACCTCCGGCGGCTGCTGCGGCGACGGCGGAGGAGTCGGAGGGGATTCATAAGCGTAATAAACAAGGGGAGTACTGTGCATCACCTTCTCGAAGCTGTCCTGAAGATTGTTCAGAAGCGAAAGGGAGTGTATCAGTATTACTTGAATTGGAGATCTCGAGAGATTACGGGGACGTCGACATCTCCGGCGGAAATCCATCGGTTGTTGCAGTTATTCCATCTAGGAAAACGGTGAGAGAGACGGATCCGAGGCCTAGATACGGCGCCTCATCGGTTTGCGGGAGAAGACGAGACATGGAGGATGCGGTTGCGATTCATCCCTCTTTCGTACGTAAACAAACGGAGTTTTCTCGAACAAGATGGCACTATTTTGGAGTTTACGACGGCCACGGCTGCTCTCACGTACGACGCCGTTTCACTACTTTTGTTTTCATTTTCAAATTCAAAATTTGAAATACTGTTAGTCAGTCAGTTAGCCCCTGATTCAGTTTGTTGCAAAACGACGTCGGTTTTGTAGGTTGCAGCGAGGTGTAAAGAGAGACTTCACGAGCTAGTGCAAGAGGAAGCGTTTTCTGATAACAAGGAAGAATGGAAATCGATGATGGAGCGAAGCTTCACGCGGATGGACAAGGAGGTTGTTCGTTGGGGAGAAACTGTAATGAGCGCTAATTGCAGATGCGAGCTTCAAACGCCGGATTGCGAAGCCGTCGGATCTACCGCCGTTGTCTCCGTCATTACGCCGGAGAAGATCGTTGTGGCGAATTGCGGCGACTCTAGAGCAGTTCTCTCCCGTAATGGAAAACCAGTCCCTCTATCCACAGATCACAAGGTCAGTCTCTTCTTCTTTCGCTCTCTCTCTCTCTCGATTTTTTTTCTTCTGGATTAAACTAATATTTTACGTTTGAAATAAATAGCCGGATCGTCCGGACGAGCTGGATCGGATCCAGAAAGCAGGAGGGAGAGTGATATACTGGGACGGAGCAAGAGTCTTGGGCGTTTTAGCCATGTCACGATCCATCGGGGACAGCTACTTGAAACCGTACGTGAGTTCGGAGCCGGAAGTGACGGTGACGGATCGGACAGAAGAGGATGATTTTCTGATTCTAGCGAGCGACGGGCTATGGGATGTAGTGACGAACGAGGCGGCTTGTTCGATGGTGCATATGGTTCTGAACAGAAAAGGCCGTAGAGGAGGAGGAAGACGGCGAGAAACCCCGGCGAGTAGTGAAGAAGGGAAAGAGGAGGTGGTGGGGTCAAGGAAGAACGGAAAGAAAGGAGAGATCACGGACAAAGCATGTACGGAGGCGTCGGTACTGCTGACGAAGCTGGCGTTGGCGAAGCACAGTGGCGACAACGTAAGCGTCGTCGTCATTGATCTCAGAAGAAGAAGAAAGAGACACGTTGCTTGACACTAATCTCATCAGTACTCTACTCCACCGTTTTCTGTGTTTTAAAAATGATTCTTTTTTTTTTCCCTTGGGTTGAGTGTGTGAGGTTTCATTGAGACGAAGGCAGCTCAGATCTTTCTCCCAACCCCACAGAGAAAAAGAAAAAACAAAACATTAGTTTTTAAAAAACCGGTTGATCGAAAACGGTTAAACCGGAGTATGGTTGGGTTGTTTTTTGTTCTGAACCATTTTTACCCTTTTTGCATTGTGTGTAATGAACAAACAGAAAAGGAAGACGGGATATGTTACTGTCACTGTCACCGTCTGGGTGGAATCAGTTCAGAAATCAATGAATAAAAACATGTACATATTTTTTGCTTTTATACCAAACCATTGGTTCGAGTACGCGTGTTGTCCTTTGAGAACAGCAACGGGAATTTTCTTTTGGTACTAATAAGACTTTTTGTGGGCCTTCTAGTGTAAGAAGAAATTCAAAATCCCACGGAAACGAAGAGAGAGAGAAGATAAAAAGGGAAGAGGAAGGACGTGTCGAAGAGGTAAAACACCACAAAAAGAGGACGTGACCCACCAAGGAGCGATACTTATTTTATATGCACATTTGTACAGTTGCACCCTGTCGGTGTTGGTTGATTGATAAATGATAATTGATAATTGATAATTTGATAACTGAGAATTGATAATTTGATCTAATCTTCTAACTAACAGTGTTTTATCTAAACACATGATCACTGTTAAGATCAAAAGTCATTATTAAGTTACCTGTCATGTAAGAGTTTATCCAGTGAATCCACGGGTGTCAAATGATACGAGCCGAAACCAACCCAAGACATTTCGGACCAAAGCTTACGGGATAATTAATTTGAGTAGCATTCTAAACTACTCAGCCGAGGGAAAACGAAAGAGTGGCAATATAAAGCAACAAATCAAATAGATGACACATGCCAAATGCTTCAATTGCTCAAACCCAAAACACATAACCAATTTAGGCTACTCCCGAGAGTTGAAGTACCAAATGTATATTTAACGATGCCACATTTGTAGCAATTCTAGGCACACATAATAAAACTAAAGACACAAAACAGCTACAGCAACACGGAAGCTTCATGGAAGAGTAAGGGAGAGGTTGCAGAATAAGACCTCCACGGACATGCAAATGGACCCGCGACAAATGTACTTGTCTACCAGCCAAACTGGCCATTTCACGTTTGTTTAATGTCACCGTTTTCTTTAAGGGTCTTCAGTCTTCTGTAGCCCTTGTCGGTTCCAAAGATCCTGAAGAACACCGAGTTGAATTGTTAAGATCTCTTTTGAAAAGCAAAGAGATGCTAATCAATAGTTCAGAGATTTACCAGTCCATATACACAAAGGTTGAAGAGTAGTTGCCAGACTTTGTGTAGAGGAGGCGGTGATGGTAGTCATGGAAGTCAGCACTATCAACCAAATTGTTGAAAAACCCGTTACTACAAAGTATTATTGGTTGTAAGCTCAAACAAAAGAGCTGGCTAGATGTGTGATCTTACCCTCCATACAGTGGAAGAAAATTTGAGAGGCTCCATGGGAAATGATAACCACAATGTGCCTCAACTGTCTCAAGCACTCTCAGCACCATCCATAGCCAGAGAGTAATCAAGTGGGGGCCGGTGAGAGCAGGACCGACTATGGTAGCAAATCCCAGGAATAGAATCTCAGCGGGGTGGGCATATTCTGATGTCAAACCAAATGGCGTGGCATATCTGGGATATTGCTCTTTCAGATTTAATCTAAATAGCATTTTCAAGCATAAGAAACGATGGTGAACACTGAAACTTACTCATGATGCACACTGTGCACGTTCTTGTACAGCCATTTAGTATGCAAGATCCGATGACCCCAGTAGAAAACGAAATCCTCAATGACGAAGTAGAATAATATCTGGGCAGTCACTTCTTTCCTGCAGGACCATCACCAAAGAGAGTCTTATATACCTGATCAAACACAAGCTCAGGTTCTTTCATGATGCTCAACACTGACAGTTTCTTTTCATTTTTTTTTTTTATTGTCAACTGGAAGAGTTAAACATCAGAACCCAAAGGAAAAAGCGTCAGCACTAAAGAACCTGATAATACCAGGACGGCAGAGGAAAACTGCTTCGCATTCCCATGGCTCTGAAGACAGGATAGGAGGCTATCATCAGGGGCAAGTTTACGCAGAAATGATAAAGCAACAGCCGAGTTATACATTTTCCTTGGGCTTCAGGTGTGTTTTTTTTTGTCTGCATATGACCAAAACAACAATATTTGTTGATCATAAGAGTAATAGAAGCCGAGAAAAAAGGATCAGTTTCACAATCACTAGTAATTGCAGACATGACACAATAAATTCACTTTTATTATTAGTCGTGAATTGGAAGAACAAAAACAAGTGACTGAATCCTTGGTGATCCTATTGAGACGATCACGCAAAGCTATAATGTTATACATAGAAGAAAACACTTGGGACCAATGAGCATGACAAGAGACGAACCTGAATTTTGTACTTGCTGAGAAATCCTGCTCTTTCTAGATAAATGAAAGGGAGTCCAGATAAGAAAAACACGCTTTCATGGAGGAGGAAACTCCCAATGCACGACAGTTGAAAGTCGCTAAAATTTGTCACAAGGTACTGCATCAACCACAAAAGAAAAAAAAATCAGCTGAAGATATTACATTCCGGTAAAAGAAAACATACTGTGATGGTAATAGCACTTAGCAGAGAATACTGATATCATCAATTCAGTCTCTCTCTCTCTATCATCAACACTATCGCTTATCAATTCGTGTTTCATTGATCCAAAAATCCCCGGGACTAGAAAACCATGCAAAATCCAAAAAAGTGATCCATCTAAACGGCGTTTTGCCGTTTTTAGTTATAGGAAACTCCGCAAGTTAAAAAAATTGAACCGAGAGCACGAAAGGGATTCGATCACCATTCATGCGTCAAGGTCCAGTACCAATACCTACACCTCTTTAAGCTCCAAACAAATAAGCGGAAACTGAAAATTCGCTCATAATGCCTACAGATATTTTGGGACGAGCATAGTCAAATTCAGATCTAAAACAGTGCTGCAATCGACAGGAAACCAAATTTAATCCGATGGAATCAAAACAATCAAGCGCGATGGATCAAAACAAACTAAGGGAAATAAAAGCAGACACGTATCACAATGTGTTGAGCCGAAGTCAGAGAAGGCGGAGAAAACAGGAAGAAATCGCCTGAGAAACACGGAATCGACGAAGACGAGGGAAGCGGAAACAGTAAGAGATCGATGAAGAGGTGAGGTGAGTACCTGCCAACCGGAGTCGACGAGGGAAGCCATTGATGGATCTATGGGAAGAGAGATGGGAAGAGAGATGTAGAGAAAGAAAAGAGGTGGTAGAGAGGCCACGAGTGAAACAAACAACAGACTGTCACGCACAGAAAAGTAATCTCGACACTGATAGATATATATTTTTTTAAATTGTTTCGACCAACTTATTAACGTTTTTTCTCTCTCTATCTGTCACGGAGGGGACTTTTCGGTCAGAGTAAATGCTTACGCAGCCCCTCGTGCGCATCACCCTCCTCCACTTCTCCTATTTTAGGTTGACTTGATCTCTACTCTTGGCTGCTACTATTCCAGTGATCATAGAACACATAAACTGGCCAATAGCTAGTCTTAAGGAGATCCTTTAGATGTTTGTCATGGTATTCACCATGTAAACAACGCAGGCCGAATCAGATTAGCTAAAGAGCTTTATCTGTGAATGTGTCTGCATAAGATATTTATTTACATAGAACAACAGAACAATAAAGAAATAAAGATGTTCCTTTTTGGTAAATGGTGTGAATGATCACAGTTTCAATACAACTAACATAAATCCAATACGAACAAAAAAACAAAAAAAAAAAAAAACCAAAGAAGGGGGAAGAAAAAGGTATGCTATACTTGCTGAAATCAAGCCAAGAACATAAAAAAAAACTGGTAAAAGATCAAAAGAGAGAATTCTTGAAAAATCAAAAGCGTGATTGATTAGTCATTTGGCTATAGTTGGAGGTAACTAGGAAGAACAGCATCCTTTTCTGTTAGTCGCAGATGAATCTGATATGTTAATGGCGGTTCCTTGTCCAGGAACAGGAAGAGTACCTGCAGCTTCTTGTGCAGCTAACGCTTTCTTGCTTATGATATGATAAATCTCAGATAAAATAGTCTGAAACGCTTTCTCGATATTGGTTGCTTCTAAAGCAGATGTTTCGAGAAATGACAAACCTTCCGTCTCAGCGAGAGATCGACCATCTTCGTCAGCCACAGATCTCAGGTGGTTTAGATCTGATTTGTTCCCGGCCATCATGATGACAATGTTGGAATCAGCATGGTCCCTAAGCTCGCGTAGCCATCTCAGGACGTTGTCAAAGGTCTGTCTCTTGGTGATGTCGTAGACAAGAAGAGCACCAACAGCTCCTCTGTAGTATGCGCTCGTGATTGCTCGATATCGCTCTTGACCTGCAGTGTCCCAAATCTGAGCCTTCACTGTTTTGCCTTCAACCTAAACAAATAGAGAGAGAGATACACACTGAAGCATGAACGAAACAAATCTCCAAGGCTCAACTTCAAAATATCCCAACTGCTACACAAGATGTTCAGATCTAACAATCACAAACATCACATATCATGAAGTTTCTCATTTACTACATCAATAAGCCACGCTCGAAATCTGAAAATGTCTTACAATGCAAATGCGACATAATCTAGCTCAAAAACAATCGATCGGGAGAGAAATCGTCTAGGATTCGAGAAAGAAGAGAGATGACCTGTAAAGTGCGGGTGGCGAATTCGACGCCAATGGTGGATTTGGATTCGAGGCAGAACTCATTTCTGGTGAATCTAGAGAGAATGTTGGATTTCCCGACACCGGAATCGCCGATCAGGACGATCTTGAAGAGGTAATCGTACTCGTGATCTATTCGATTCGCCATTTCCTCTCAAATCCTGGCGTCCGATCTCCCGATCAACCTATGAATACACACACACATATACGCGTCAACATCGATCCAATAACTGTCTCGGAAACGGAGACACTGAGATTAACGTCTCAATGGACTAAATCGAAACCCTATAAAAAAAAGGTCCACGGACGAATTGAATTTTTACCTTTGAGCAAGCCGGAATGATAGAGAATGGAAATGTTTTCGTAATCGCTTTTGCTAGTTTTTCCTCTTCTTTCTGTTCTCTCTCTCTCTTTCCTAATACGTTGCGAGTTTTGTGCTCACGAGGTGAAAACGGAAATTCCTATTTATTCAGCTTTCAATATCGGATTTTTTTTGGTTGAACTATACGAATTTGAATTTCTTTAGTCACAGAAAATGTTGTTTTGATTTTCCCAAACAAAGACTAAACTCGAAATTAACTAATTAAGAGGGAAATTGAAACTGAGATTTATTATTAATTAACATATATAAAACGCCATCATTTTACTTCATTACATCATCTCCACACAACAGTAACAACACATAACTACACTAAAATGGAGAACAATTTATTTAGGAGCAAACTCGCACAAAACAGACTCAAGAGTCAAGACCCATAAAACAGAGAAATCAAGCTTAAATTGGCTCAGCCAGAGATCTCAATAGACTTAACTTCAGCCTTCTTCGTCTCGACTTTAGGCACCGTCACAGTCAAAACGCCGTTCTCCATGGCAGCTTTCACTTGATCCATCTTCACATTCTCCGGCAGCCTAAACTTCCTCGAGAACTGCCCGCTCGACCTCTCCACTCGGTGCCACGTGTCCTTCTTATCCTCTTTCTCCACGTGTCTCTCTCCGCTGATCTTGAGCACACTGTCGTCCTCTATCTCCACTTTAACCTCCTCTTTCTTCATCCCCGGCAGATCCGCCTTGAACACGTGCGCCTCCGGCGTCTCTTTCCAGTCCACGCGTGCGTTCGCTATCGCCGATGTTTCTTTGGAGAAGGACGAATGGGCTGAAGGGAACGACAGGTCCTTGAATGGATCCCAAACGTCGAGTGAGAACGGATCGAAGTTGCTGTTGCTTCGCCTGTTGTTGCCGAAGAAGCTTGGAATCAGCGACATTCTCGATCGATTTGTAATTGTAACTACTCTCGAAGGGGAAGGAGCTTGTTTGGATGCTGAGTTAATCACGATTTTCTGATGAATTTGATTTCGAATTCTGAGCAAAGCACCTGAGTCGGATGGTCTATTTATGGGGTGACAAAGAAATTTCCAGACCTTCCAGATTTTTTCGGATCTCTTAAAATTTGGTGGTAGACTGACAAAAGATGAGGCGAATCTAGAGAACTCTAGACGCGTTTCAAATTTTCAAGTACTCTTCTCGGCCGTTGTGTTTTCTGGGCCATAATGGGCTTGTGAGGCCCAATAATTTTGTCATGATCCATACTGAGTTTTTGATAAGAGTACTTGAAATTTTTTAAGATCGCAAGTATTTTTGTGTAGCATCAATCCACCTTTATATTAGGTTTACAGAAGCGCGAGATCCATACATGATACAAAGTGAGCGCGAGATTATATGATTAAGATCACAAATCAGTTTGTGCCAATTGCCAAATAAACAAAGCAAACATTTTTTGTCAAAAGAAATAGTCAAAAATATAGCAAGCATTTTTCAAGTTTTTTTTTTTTTTTTTTTNATTTTTTAAGTTTTTTTTTTTTTTTTTTCTTCTTTCAAATTTACAGAATCAACTTTGTCATAAAATGTGACAAACTAAGCTGCATGGAATCGGGTACGAGTACTCGGAAGCGGAAGCGTTTGGAAGCGTAGAAACGAGTTTTTTAAAAAAATTAGGAAGCGGATACGCGTTGGAATCGTTTTAAATTAATATAATATAATATTTTATATATATATAATGCTAGATATATTATTATTCCTCTTAGTAACAATTTTTAATATTAAGATATGAATATTTTTAAACTAATTTTAACAATATCAAATATAGATAATATAACTATATAAAGAGAAAACAGTTTTTTGTTTGTCTGTAGTATTTTTTCTTTTATTAAACAAATAAAATCATAAAAGCCTCTGGTTTTATTAATTTTGTCACGCCTTATTTTATAGAGCAAAGCGAGTAAACCAATTTCAGTTGGACCTTTTTTTGCTGGAACAGCCAGAGGGTTTGTCTTTCCTTTCTTGATTATTTTATTGATCTCTATTTTATCCTGTCTGTATTTATAATACTTTTAAACAACTAAAAACTATTCAGAAAAAAAAAAAAAAAAAAAA
>OVBJ01002901.1:0-14796 GCA_900406535.1 Noccaea bulbosa
AGGGAAAGAGAAATCGATGAACAGTAACCCCGACGATGAACAGTAATCCCGTCGATGAACAGTTCGCGATGAACAGTAACTCCGACAATGAACAGTAATCCCGATGATGAACAGTAATCCCGTCGATGAACAGTACGCGATGAACAGTAACTCCAAAAATCGCCCAGAAAAACTCCTCTACTCTTCTCTGCCTCTTTTCAGCTCTGAAACTCNAGCTCTGAAACTCCAAAATTCTCTGGAAAAGACGGCCACAAAAATTTTATATCGCAACACTAGGGTTTCTCTGACTAAACCGGCCCAAACCATTAACTTAAATCGAACCGGTCTATTTCGCAATAACCGATGTCGATCGACACCATTCCTTGGTGTCGGTCGACACCACTCGACCAAACCAATTCCAAATCAATTCGATCGACTTAAACCGGAATCGAATACGATAACCGGTGTCGATCGACACACCTCTTTAGTGTCGATCGACACTAGACGTTCAAGAGCTTTTTACACATTTTCTTTGAAATGATTTGAACCTTAGACCAACTGTACAACAATCAAACAAGAACATGTACAATCAATCCTTAATCCACACCTCAAAGAGCATATGAATCCACTCTTAAACTCCTAATGTCGTCCGATACCACTTCTAAAACAACTTTCTGGTTCACGGATGTTACAAACTCACTGCCGGTATGAACCACCAGCCTGAAAAACTCAGCGTCGTACCCCCGTACAGACCTCTCACCCTGTTCTAAGTCCGAGAACATCAACTGAAGCCTGCCACGCGCCTCCTGAAGGAAAAACTTAGCGTTGAACTCCTCAACGAAGTTGCGCCAAGTCCACACTGCCCCCGAGGCCTAACAGACCTCCACCACATATGTGCTTCTTCACCAAGGTAATGCACCGCGATCTCAACCTGATATTGATCCGGACATCAAAGTGAACCGAAGTTCCTCTCCAACCTCTGACCCCACTCGTCGACTTGCTCTGGTACAACACTGCCCTCAAACGTCGGCGTATCAATCCTCTGCATCTCCCTCATAATCTCAAGATAAGGCGGATGCCCAAGAACCGCAGCACCATACTGCCCAACAAAACCCGCAGCCCCCTGCTGCTAAAAAAACCGGCACCCACCTATGCCCCGGCCACTAGAGGCACACCCGGAACTTGCTGTGGAACCGCCTGCGGAACACGTGGCAATAGCTGCGTTAGTAGCCCCACTATCAAGTCACCCTGAGCTGGATCCGCGCCCCCACCCTGAGCTGCTCCACCTCCTGCGTCACCACCGACGCCCGAACCGGCACCACCTGCCACTGACTCTGAAATTGACGCCGTCGCCACCCTTGGCACCTCGTTCTCCGTTGAAGCCTCTGGTAAACCATGGCCTCTGCCACGGCCTCTGTCGCGACCTCTACCACGACATCTAGCACCTGCATCCATCTCTCTGCACTTCCATCAAGTACAAAAGATGAGCAACTAGTCAAAACACAAAAACGAACCACAAAACTACCAACTCACTCACCGCAGAATACTGGAAAGCCGAGAGGATGATTCTAGACTACTATTGACTAAACCACTATTAATAAATAACACATAGTCTCAATACTGACATCCTAACAGTCCTAAAACCGTCTACCCTCTGATACCAAAATGAAACAACCAGTTTTTTTTATATAATTAATTAACAATGCGGAAATTCTCGAAAGAAAACAATAAATCTAGCAACCTCAAAATGACGGTTGACTAGCCACATAAGAATCAAGAAAACAATCATCCTATCATCCTCTTCATCTCTCCGCCTCATTCCGCCGTCGAACATTCCTATTACCTGCATCACATTGGAATAGAGATGCGTAAGTATTATCATAAATACTTAGTGAGTGGATCATCCTGCCTACATGCTATGTACGTCAACCACTAGACAATACAGCAATCAATAACAGCAATAAACAGTAGCAGCAATGACCACAAAAGCAACAGACTCGCAACAATACTAGTGTCGACCGACACCCTACCGGTGTCGATCGACGCCTTGCTCGGTGTCGATCGACACCACCAAGGGTGTCGCTCGACACCGCCCCGACGCCTCGAAACCAACAACAACGAAACATCACATAAATCACAGTAAAACACGAAATCAAGGGGATTCAACACCCTAAAACGATTGTAAATTCAACATAAAGAAGAACAGCTCAAGAACAACAACAAAAACTCTAGTGATTAACGGACCTACAGTCACACACTTACCTTAGAAAGGATTGAAAGAAGGGAAGGAAGATAGAACAGGGAAAAACAGCAACAGATGTAGCCTCCAAACTCCAAATCTCTATAAAATCACCTCTCCTTGCGTCTAACACTTTGTTTTCTCCAAAAGTGAGTTATAAAACGTGGCTACAATGATTTTATCGCATGAATATGGTTTCCTCCACCTAAACCGACAACACCAGCTGACTTAAATCAAACCGGTCGATTTCGCAATAGCTGGTGTCGATCGACACCCTCCCTGGTGTCGGTCGACACAACTCGACCAACTCTATACTTCACGCGTCAATCGAACTAAACCGGTAATTATTTCTCAAACCGGTGTCGATCGACACACCCTTCGGTGTAGCTCGACACCAACGATCCATAAGCCGTTTTACACATTTTTCTACACGATGCTTGAACATTTGACCGACTACAAAACATCAAATAAGAACATGCACAGCCAACCCGCAATGCACACCTTATAGAGCATATGCAAGCTTCTCCTGAAAATTTGGTGTCGTCCGACACCATTTTCAAAACAACAGTTCAGGTTCACGAATATTACAACAATAACAAATAAAAGCTAAGAGTATATAAAAAAAATGAGAAACTTGGAGAAAGAGTAGAGAAAAAATATAAAGACGAAAAAAAAATTAAATAGGAGAAAGATGAATAATATGAAAATGACAATAAAGAAGAACATGAGGAAAAAGTTGATAAACAAAAAAAAAATCCAGAAGAAAAATGTCAAAAAAGAAGATAATAGAGTTGAAAAAAGAGTTGTCACGACATATAAACAGCAGGAAAAAAAAATCAAAAGTTTGAGAAGACGAATGGGATAAAGAAGGAAGGGGAGAAGAAGAAAAAACATAAGAAAAGTCAGAAGAAGAAAATGAAAGAAACTAAAAACAAAATCAGAGAAGACGAAGACGAAGACAAATAAAAGGATGAATAAGAGCACAATCCCAGAAAATAGACAATCTCTAACTTAGCGGAAAAAACAGAGTTCACCCTAAATTAAACGCTCTCAGACACTACTTCCAAGACAGCTGCCAGCCTCCATTCAGCTCCGGTTTGGCCATTTGTTGCTTCGTGTGGCCATTTGGCCTGGTTAATCTCATGACCGTATATTTTGAATCTATCAGTCGTATCATCTTCCTCAAATGATAGTAAGAGATATTCATCATCTTCCTCCTTTCATCCGGAGAGAGCAATATTAATGTCCTTCCTTTACCGGAAGAGATATTTGACTCCACATTCCTTTTCTTGGAAAGTCTTTTAATTCTGGTTTTGTGAAACAACTAAGCTTTTTAATTTAGTTAAATAACCTAGATTAATAATCCCATAAATATTAATCCTGAACAGCTAACACAGTTCCCAACAATGCGGAAATTCTCAAAAAAAAAAAATCAAATAAATAATTCAATAATAATGATGAGGACAAACAACCATATTCAATTTAATAACAATAAAATAAACTAGCAACCTAACACCAGGTTCGCTTAATAACTTAAACAATAAATTCAATAACTAAAACATCCTATCATCCTCTCCTCGGCCTGATTCCGAGATAACAATTAGCCTTTACCTGCATCACATTACGAAAGAGATGCGTAAGTATTATCATAAATACTTAGCGAGTGGATCACTCCGCCTACAGGCCAATTATGCAATTCTAGACAATACTCAGGTATTAAACAATATAACCACAATACTCACCAATAAACAACATCACAACAATTTACAGCAATACCATAAGTATCCTGAACAACAGTAACAATTTAACCATTAACCACAGCTCAACAATCCATAAACAGTCAACCACAACTCGAACACGAGCAAACCGTCGTGCAGAAACAACTGTGTCGACCAACACCATTTGGGTGTCGCTTAACACACCCGCCAGGTGTCGCTCGTCAGCAGCACTTTGGTGTCGACCGACACCAAAAAGGTGTCGCTCGACTTTTTGGTGTCGCCCGACACAGACTTAAGGATCTGAAACCCAGATCAACGAGTCCGTCCAGAAACACGACAAACACAAACAAAAACACAACAAACAGATGAAAAAACGATTTCCAACATGAACTCATCATAAACTCAACCAAAAAACTCATTAATAAAACAAAATATAGTAATCACGGACCTACGGTCATGCACTCACCTCGACAATCGGATTGAACAAAGGGAAAGGAGAGAAACAGTGAAGAACAACCACCAACAACTCCGAAAACCTCGAAAATCTCTCAGAAATCTCCCAAAGTCCCTTTTCTCTCAGCCTCTACCTCTGAAACTCGAAACCTTTTGAAGAAAGTGACTCCTTTGTTTAAATACTGATGATTTAAGGCTTCTTCGCCTGATCCAGCACAAACCAGGCAACTCAAATCGAACAGATCGATTTTCCAATAGATGGTGTCGCTCGACACCCTTTTGCCGAACCAACAGAACCGGGCAAAATTGAATTAAACCAAAATCGATTTCGCTAACTGGTGTCGCTCGACACCAACTAATCAGAGCGCTGGTTTTGCAAATAATAACACAAGGATGCCTCAACTTCTAGGCCGACCACACAACAATCAAATAAGAACATATACAGCCAACCCATAAATTAATATCTTGCACAACACATGTAAACGACACCTGATCATTTGGTGTCGCTCGACACCATTCTCAAAACATTACTTTTTGGTTTATGGATGTTACAATTCTCCCCCCACTAACCTGGTTCGACCTCGAATCCCAACACAACACGTCTACCAAAGACGACAAACCCGGCCCTCAACTGCCCACACACAAGAGATCCTCAACTGATCCCAGAGACTCATATATAATCCTATATTATATGCGCATTTCCAGACATTCATTACTCTTTACTACAAAACTAGAACCACTTATATTGGGGCCACGGTCCCAAATAAGTCTACATCTACCTGTACCGAGGCCACGACACCCGGATGGGCTTGCCACTGCTTATACTGAGGCCACGGCACCCAGATAAAGCCTGCTAGAGAACTACCGTCTCCACACAACAAAAATGCAAGAGACCCACCCGTCTCTCTCACGAGATCCACCCGTCTCTCGATACTCACTTCATGACTTGTCAGCCACTAGTAAGCAGCACCCTTATACCAAGTACCACACTCGTATAAGTCTGCAAGCACTTTTCTTGGGGTAGCTACCCCCAGGTAAAGCCGCCGGATATCCCAGATCGCACCACTCATACTGAGACACCAAGCTCAGATGAGTCCGCAAGAGAATACTATCTCCTAAATGTAAAGATTAATAATTCTGAAACGCCTATAACATAACTGACTAGAACTGTCTCACGACCAACTGGTCAACACAACCCGTAACATCCGAAACACATATTTATAAGGAAAACTCCCTCTTATAAATCTCCAACAATGTATTTCGTACAGCGACGGAAAATACAAAAACCGCACAACCAGGCACCCAACTAACTGACACAAACCACAAGATGAAGAAGCTCACTCTACGACCTGCTTGTCGAACCACTTTCTGAACTTCTGCTCCTCAAATTTTCACCCTCTATACCGCTACAATACCACAAGATTCTCACAACGACACTCTCTTGTTCCGCAGAACCTTGACTCTTCTCTCAAAAATCCTCACAAACACCGCCAAGATTGGCCTAAGATCCCCTGGAATCTTATCCACTAACTCTTCTAAAGGATGAAGATATTTCCTCAACATCACAACATGAAACACCTTACGAAAAGCACTCATAACCACAAGTAACTCAAGCCGATATGCCACTGGCCCAACACGCTCCACCACTGGAACGGAACCAAAAACCGCGGCCTCAACTTGTTCTCTGCTATGAATCTGTTAGGATTCTCTCCCCCATAACCATCTGGAGATAAACACTATCCCCCACCTCAAACCCAAACTCTCGCCTACGCCTAACAGCGTAACTCTTCTGCCTATTCTGAGCTTCCTTCATATTCAGCGTCAAACACAGACATTCTCCGTCGTTTTTCTGAACAAAAGTAGCTCCATAAATGCTGCGCTCCCCCCACTCGAGTCCAGCATACAGGCGTCCTACATGGCCTCCATACAAAGCCTCACATGGAACCATGCCAAAAACTCGCCTGGTAACTATTGTTGTGGCAACACTGCCAGACTCAGATGACCAGTCCAATGGCCACCCCAATCCCACACACACATCCTAAACAAACCTCCAAGGTCTGGATAGCCCTCTCTGACTACCCCTTTGCATGCGGATGATAAACTGTATTCATATGCATCTTAGTGCCCATCACTTTCTGAAACACCCTCCAAACTCTAAGGCGAACCCTAGATCATGACCCGACACGATACTGGCTGGCATACCATGCAGCCTTACAATCACTCACACAAATTTCCTGGCCAAGACAGCTGCTCCAACTGTCTTCTTAATGGCCATAAAATGTGTCAACTTGGTCAACCGATCCATAAACACCCTGACAGTATCGGAAATCCACCTCAACTCGGATGCTCTACCTTGACCAACGAACACGAGTTGCCCCTCACAACCCAATCAACCACATCTCTCTTCATCCCAACCCATTGATAATACTTCTTGAGATTATGGTACATCTTGGTCGCACCTGGATGAATCAAGAACTTGTTAGCATGAGCTTCTCTCAAAAACTCCCGTCTCAACTCCTCAACCTCGGGTACACGAGCCCGACCATGCACAAAAGACGCCCCTTCGATGAGACTGAAAACTCGGAGCCAACTGCTTGCGAGTGCACCAGAAAAAAATATTGCTCATTCCACTGAGCTATTCTGATTATACTGAGTATATCCACCTGATCCACTGTCCCCAAGCCCAGAGGCTCCTTCAAGATAGCACAAAGACGCTAAGTGCTAAACATGCCCACCATCATGCCCACCAAGGCATCATCATCCCGATCTCTAACTGAAACAACTCTCTGTCAAGTCAACACAACTGCCACCTAATCAACCTTGTCGTAAGATAGACAGTCTCCAGATTATAACTTACCAAAAACTCAACACACTACCAAAACCAACTCTTGGAACAACTGTGTACACTATATAAGGTTTCCCCAGCTCGGGTAATGTCAAAACTGGTGTACTAATCACCAACTCTTTAAGCTTCTCAAAGCTCTCCTCGTACTACAATGACAAAAAAAAACAGAAAATTCCTTGCCCGACAACCTTGATAAACGTTGCACCATCCTCACGAAACCCTTAACGAAACTCCTGAAGTACTCTGCTACACCCAGGAAACACATCTGTCAATGCCAGAAACCGCACTTGCTCAACTTAGCATACAGCTCCTGCTCCTGTAGCCTCTCCAGAACCAGACTCTAATGATCTTCGTGCTTCTCGGAACTCCTTGAGCTCCTGAACAACTCGGATATTCTCAATATCCTCGGAACTCCTCGATAGTCACCTCACCACTGCACTCTGAAAACGATCATCGCCAAAAGCCTCACAACTTGTTCTAGCATCCGCTCAGCTCGCATAGCCGAGACACAAAACCCCCGGAAGTCGGTTTCACCCTCTGAAACACCAACCTCCTTGCATCCCGCTCAAACAACACTCTGCCTCTAAAGCAATTCAGATGAACTCGGTAATAATCCAACCAGTTCACCCCCACAATAACGTCATACAGTTTCACCGAATTGATGGCCAACACTGCTGGCATCAACGGTCCCGCACTCTAAACATCAACAGTTCTAACACGGCTGTAAGTAGCTAGGAATCCTCCACCAGCCACCTTGACCAAACCCGAACGCTCACCAGCGCTGCTCCGGTTGCCTCTACACTTGGCACGCTCCGGAGTAATGAAGCATTTAAATGCTCCCAAGTCAAACAACACTGAGACTCAACACTGCCCACTAACAACGTCCTTACACAACTACAAGTGTTTAGAACCCTAAAACTCTATCACAGTAAAATAAAAGAAACAGACGACCACCACAATTCTACACTAAGAATTTACGAAGTCTGAGTCAAAAATTTTACCTGTGATCTGCTCGGACTGACCC
Organism: Noccaea bulbosa; assembly: GCA_900406535.1. Lineage (NCBI taxonomy): Eukaryota > Viridiplantae > Streptophyta > Magnoliopsida > Brassicales > Brassicaceae > Noccaea > Noccaea bulbosa. The sequence goes on from OVBJ01002901.1 coordinate 8,259, forward strand.
GACTGGCCATCCTCTGCTGTAGAGTACCCTCTCACCGCCACTCCACTCTGACCCAAATGCTGCACCGCTGCGATCTGAGATTTTGACTAAGCCGCTGCTGGCTGAAATGCTACTACCGCTAACGGCTGTAACTTGGGACACATCTGCCTGATATGCCCCTGCTCGCCACAATGGAAACACACCCTAGCACCCGAATCTGACTCCCTCTTGGGACAGCTCGCCACTCGGTGCTCCAAGTTCCCACAACCAAAACTACTATCACGAACTTCTGGCTGCCTCCAGAAATCTCGTCTATCCTCCTCTTCTGGCCCTGCGCAGGCTTACCGCCCTTGCCAGAACCAGAAACTTTACCCTACTGCGACTGAAGTCACTGGTGCTGCTGCTTTTGACGACTCCTTTGGACAAACGGAGCAACTAAGGAAGGAACCTCCACCGGATCAACCCACTCAAGCTGATTCTCCTCAATCGAAATTGCGAGCCTCACTAGCTCTGCCCACGAGAAACGCAAAGCAGACCTCTGTATCTGCCCTCTCATATCAAGATAAGGCCGACTCCCACCAACCACAGCCTCCTGCTCCCCAACAACGGCAGCACCATGCTGCCCAAAAACAGCAGCATCCTGCTTCGCCCCGGCCACTGGAGGTGCAGTCGGAGCCTCCGTGGAAGCACTGGCAAACAATGTGCCAACAACCACGTCAGCAACCCCACAGCTAGGTCACCATGACCCTGAGCTGGAGCCGCACCCCCACTTAGGGCCACCCCAACTCCCGCGCCACTACCGACACCCAAACCGGCTTCTTCCGCCAAAGAAACTGATTGGGTCACTGATGCAGTCGCCACACTAGGCGCTACACGATCTTTTGAATCCTCCAAAAATCCACGACCCCGGCCTCCACAGCCTGCAGCTCGGCCACCACGGCCCACTGCTCTGCCCACACGGGCACCGACTCGACCGCGCCCACCTGCGCCACGACCTATAGCACCTGCAACCATCTCACTGTTCCCCGAAAGGACCGTAGATAAGCAAAACAAAAAAAAAAACACAACAAAACGCAAAACACAAAACACTACTCAACACAGAATCACTGAAGGCCTAGACTACTAACTGACTAAGCACAATAATCAATTGAACACTTAGTCCAGTTCACCCAATTCTAGCAATCCTAAAACCGTATTCGCTCTGATACCAAAATGAAACAACCAAGCTTTTTTTTTTTAAATAGCCCAGATTAATAATCCCATAAATATTAATCCTCAACAGCTATCACATTTCTAAACAATGCGGAAGTTCTCACGAAAATAAACCAAATAAATAATTCAATAATAATTATCAAGTCAAACAACCAGATTCAATTCAATAACAATAAAATAAACTAGTAACCTAACACCATATTCGCTTAACAATTTAAACAATAAATTCAATAACTAAAACATCCTATCATCCTCTCCTCGGCCAGATTCCGCGATCACAACTAGCCTTTACATGCATCACATTACGAAATAGATGCGTAAGTACTATCATAAATACTTAGCGAGTGGATCACTTCGCCTACATGCCAATTACGCAATTCTAGACCATACTCAGGTAATAAACAGCATAACCACAATACTCAACAATAAACAGCATCACAACAATTTACAGCAATAACAGCAATATCCTGAACAACAGTAACAATTAAACATTAACCACAATTCAACAATCCATAAACAGTCAACCACAATTAACCACAATTCAACAATCCATAAACAGTCAACCACAATTAACCACAACTCGAACACGAGCAAACCCTCAGGCATAAACAATGGTGTCGAGCGACACACCCGCCAGGTGTCACTCTCACACCTCGACATTAGCACTTTCGTGTCGTCGCTCGACACCGACTCAAGGATCTGAAACTAGATCAACGAATCCACCCAGAAACACGACAAACACAACCAGAAACACAACAAACAGATCAAAACACGAATTCCAACATGAACTAATCATAAAATCAACCCTGAAACTCATTAATCAAACAAACTCTAGGAATCACGGGCATACGGTCACGCACTCACCTCGACAATCGGAATGAACAAAGGGGAAGGAGAGAAACAGTGAAGAACAACCACCAACAACTCCAAAAACCTCAGGACTCTCCCAGAAATCTCCAAAACTCTTTTTTCTGTCAGCCTCTGCCTCTGAAACTCGAAACCCTTTGAAGAAAGTGACTCCTTTGCTTAAATACTCACGATTTAGGGCTTCTTCGCCTAAACTAGCACAAACCAGGCAAGTCAAATCGAACCGATCAATTTTTTAATAGCCGGTGTCGACCTAAGCTAGCACTTGGTGTCGCTCGACATCCTTTTGCCGAACCAATAGAACCGAACAAAATCGAATTAAACTGAAATCGATTTCGCTAACCGGTGTCGATGAATACCAACTAACCAGAGTGCGGTTTTGCAAATAATAACACAAGGATGCCTCAACTTATAGGTCGACCGCACAACAATCAAATAAGAACATGTACAGCCAACATATAAATTAATATCTTGTACAACACATGCAAACAACATCTGCTCACTTAGTGTCGCTCGACACAACTCTCAAAACAGTACTTTTTGGTTTATGGATGTTACAGTGCCCAATTATTTTGTCATTTCTTTCACGGAGTTGTCTTCTAATTCTTATGTAGCGGTATGCACGGGCCAGAAGTTAAAATTCCCCAAGACCTCCAGGAAAACGTCGTCAAGTTTAACGATCATTCTAACTATAAGTTTATAACAAGAACAAAACCACGATTAACTTAACTTCAACCATAACAATGACTATGCAATGGCATAAAGATGCTCCAAGTTTCTTATCTTTGGTGTGTCTATTCATGAGAGTTATGAGCTTTACATCTATATATATATATTAATAGGAAATGTTATATCTTTGGTGTGTCTATTCATGAGAGTTATGAGCTTTACATCTATATATATTAATTGAAAATGTTATGGTTCGTATCCAGATAGCATTTTAATCATTTGGGGAGATTACACAAACTCAAGACTGCTTCATATATTTATATATATAAATAAAATATGACAACACTCAAGACTGTTTCATGCATTGCGATTAATAAAAGGCTCTGCATTAACTCTTTTTATTTTATTTTTTTTCCTTTTTTTCTTGTTAAAAGGCCTTCATTAACTCTTTCTATCATATGACAAAATAAGTTCGATTTCAAATCGTTTATAGTGTGAAATTGTGAGGACTGAGGAGTATGTACTGCAAACAAAATGTGATTGGTAAAAAGAGGAGGGCCCAGCAATGCCTAACATTTTGTCTTATACATTCCCATTTGTTATTCTATTTTTTTTTTTTTTTTTTTTTTTTTTAACTTTTNCTTCTAATATTTTCTTTATTGTGTATTTTAGTATTTATACTCCATGACAAGAAAAATAATGTAAACTAGCATAATTCACAAGCGGGATGAAATGATTATGAAATAAAATAAAATAAATATATTTTTAGTTAAAAATCTAGTTTAATGGAGAAGCTGGAATTTACTTGTGTATATTCTGTAATTGTTTTGTAATGTGTTTCATCCAATAAATTTAAAACAATGAATCCGAAATCAAAGTGAGTACGTGACTGTAGGTCCGGAATTTCTAGATTTTTGTTTTTTGGTTGAATGATTGATGAGTTTTGATGCTTTTCGTGAGTTCATGTGATGATTTCATGTTGATATGTGTGTTGAATCGTGTCTGGTTTGATTACTGTAAGTTTCTATGTTTTTGGTGCTGTTGAATCGGCACTCGGATTCACCCTGTCAAACGGGTCTCGAGCGACACCAAGGTTGTGGGTGTCAATAGACACCAAGCGGGTGTGGGTCGACACCGAGAATCGGTTTGGGCTGGTTGTCCAGTTAAAATTCTCTAGAAATTACGTAATTGGCTTGTAGGCATAATGATCGTCTCACTAAGTATAATACTTACGTATTTCTTTTCTTGTGATGTAGGTAAAAATAAAGTGTGATCGCAGAATCAAGGCCGAAGAAGAGGATGATAAGACTTTTGTTGCTTTAAGTTGGTAGTTGTGAACCTGGTGTTTGAGGTTGCTAGTATTTATTTAATTATTTTGCTCTGAATATTGCTGATTTTAATTATTATCGGCTTTAAGACTTCTGATAGTATTAATTTAATTTAAAAAAAAAACTTGGTTGTTTCATTTTGGTATCAGAGCCCATAGGTTTTAGGAGTGTTAGGAACTGATAGTTTAGTATCATCCTCTTCGGGCTTCAGGAGATTTTGCGGTGAGTTGTCTTGTGTTTTGTTGTGTTTGTTTTATAGTGCTCATATTTTTGTTCCATACAGTGAGATGGACGGAGTTGCTAGAGGTCGCGGTAGAGGCCGTGGTAGAGGCCTTGGTAGAGGTCGGGATTGTGGAGTACCAGCGGAGTCGAGCGAGTGTGCAGCGCCGAGTGTGGCGACTGTGTCGGTGATCCAGTCTGTTTCATTGGCGGGTGAGGTCAGTGTGGGTGCCGGTGGAGGCGCAAAAGGTAGAGCGGGCCCACGTGTGGGTACTGCTCCTGCTCACGGTCGAGATGACTTACTTGTGGGGTTGCTAACATAGTTGCTGGCACGTTTTACGCCAGTGGTTCCACAGCAGACTATGGATGTTCCTCCGGTGGCAGAGGTGCAGCAGGGGCTGCAGTGGCAGCGCAGCCGGGGGCTGTGGCTGTAGGCGTTTCGCCTTATTTAAAAATGGTGGGGCAGATGCAGCGTATTGAGACGCCTTTCTTTGAGAGCGTGGCATTGAATCTGGGAGAGAGATCAGCGCGGGAGTATGACACAGAGTTCATTATGCTTGTGGTGCATACAGGTTTCGGTTTTGAGGGCGAGCGGGGTCTGTTACAGAGATTCTTGCAGGGACTTCGGACGAGCATCAGAAGTCAGTGTAGACGTGGTATGTACACCACTAGGGCAGAGTTGATGGAGCTAACGGCTTCCATTGAGGAGGACCTTCTCGAGCAGGAGGGCTCAGTGGCTGTTCCAGCTGCAGTTGCTCCTGCTACCCAGTCAAGGGGCCAGCAGCAGCAGCAGCAGTGCAGGGGTGTTAGGTCTGGTTCCGGCAAGGACGGGAAGTCTGCGCAATGCCAGAAGATCGAGGAGAGCATATGAGAGTATGGAGCATAGAGTTGCTACAGCTGTGTGAGTATGGAGCATAGAGTTGCTAGTTGTCCCAAGAGGGAGGCATCCAGGGATGCCATGGTGTGTTTCTTTTGTAGGGAGCCAGGGCATATCAGGCCGATGTGTCCCAAGTTGCAGCAGATGTCAGTGGCGTCAGTTCAGACATTGGCGATCCAGCAAGTGTCTCAGATCGCAGCGGTGCAGTCGCTGGATCAGATTGGAGCAGTGCCACGGGTGTACTCTTTGGCAGAGATGGGCCAGACGAGTCAGTCCGGGCACATCACAGGTAAAATTTATGTTTCAGACTTCGTAAATTCTGAAGTGTAGAATTGTAGTGGTGGTTGTCTGTTCTTTTACTTTATCTTTGATAAGAGTTTTAGGGTTCTAAACACTTGTAGTGTGAGGTTATTGTTAGTGGCGGTGTTGAGTCTCAGTGTTATTGACTTGGGAGCATTTAAATGCTTCATCACTCTGGAGCATGCCAAGTGTAGCAGCATCTGGAACAGCGCTGGTGAGCGTTCGGGTTTGGTCAGGGTGACTGGTCGAGGATTCTTGGCTACCCACGGCCGTGTTAAAGCATTTGTTGTCGGAATGTAGGCCAGTCGATGCCAGTAGTTTTAATCATCAGTCTGGTCGAGCTGTTTGACGTCTTTTGGAGTTGGACTAGTTAGCGTGTTAGAGTGAGGTTGATGTTTCAAGGAGTGAAACCGAGTTCCGGGGGTTTTGTGTCTCGGCTTTTCAAGCGGAGCAGACGTTAGAGTGAGGTTGCGAGAATTTTTGCGGACAATGGTTATGTCGGAGTCCAGCGGTGAGGTTTTAATCAAGGATATCCGAGTGTTCAGGATGTCCTGGAGTCTAGAGGAGCATGCGACCGATTTGAGGTTAGTTGTGGAGAAGCTTCGGGAGCATAAGCTGTGTGCTAAGTTGAGCTAGTGCAGTCTATAGCAGTGACATGGGTTTCTAGGTATACCAGAGTGCTACAAAATTTTGCATTAAGGGTTTTTGCGTGTATGGCGCAGCCTATGACAAAGTTGATGGACAAAGATGTTCCGTGTGTTTGGTCTCCAGAGTGCGAGAAAAGCTTTGCGAAGCTTAAAGTAGTTGTTGTTTAGTATACCAGTTTTGGCAGGGTTTTAATCTGGATACCTTCTAACAAGGTTGATTATGTGGCGGTTACGTTGAGTCGACGGAGAGTCGTTTCAGCTAGAGAGCAGGCTGATGATGTCTTAGGGGGTGTCTTTAGAGAGCGGGAAGATATGGAACGCCCCGAACCGAGAGAACGTGCAGAACAGTAAGATCAATCGACCGAACAACCAAAGCGCGGAAGACAGTGATATGATCCTTGTCAAGATCGGCACTTTGAAGCAAGTGGGATGGACAAAAT
>OVBJ01002902.1:0-14791 GCA_900406535.1 Noccaea bulbosa
TAAATAAATTATACAGATTGAATAATTTTATTTTACGCGTTAAATATGTTTGTTTCACTATTATTTATTAAAATCTATTATTTAACGCACTACCGCGCAGATGCGCGGGTCCTCTACTAGTTTAATTAATACATTCGACGCGCGGCCAAACCTACTTAAAACAAAAACAACCTTCGGTCGCATAATATTCAATATTCATGGTGCATATTAAAAATAGAATAACTGGAATCTAATACCAGAATAAAAAAAAGGCGGGTAATACTACTATAGTAGTAAAAACTATTACTATCACATACGTGCTCAATGATTACTAGCTAATTAGTTACCAACAAACTATTCTCTTTGTGAGTGGAGGAAAGTATTTGATATAGTTTTCGATATCATTGTGAAGTTGACTATCTTAGCATATCATATCATTCTAGTGCGATACCCACACTTACACACACATAATAATTATCACAAATGAAAAATAATTAGAATAAAGGACAAATCATATTCGGTTTTCAACTATAAATTGCTAATAGGTGGAGACGTTGGCGGAGATCTACATCATCAACCAAATAGTGAGATTACATGGCATACAGATGGACATAGTTACTAACCGAGACCCAAGTTCACAGTGTTGTGTTGTTTTGGAAAGCGCTTTAGGGTGCATATGGTACTGAATTGAATGTAGTATACTTTTGTGGAGGCGTAGAGCCACATTTCATCACTTGAATGTATATATATTTATATGTTGTGTTTTGTCGCGGTCCTATTGAACTATATAAATTCCAAGTTTCCAACTGAAGGAAGAAGTTTAAAACCACATTATAAACACATATGACAGTTTTGATGACAAGTCATTAGGCTGCAAAACCTGTCAATGTGAACATATATAGTAATAGTATCAGCACATACAAATAGTTATTGCATTTATAACCATCGAACTAGAGGAATGTTTTAGGTTAGGCTCGCGAACCGAACGATAAAAATGGGAACACATTATTTCTTGCTCACAGAACTTGTAATAGAAATTGATATATATATTTTTTTTCTGTACCAAGTTAATCTATATTTGACTATATATAAATAGAGAGGTGCGTCTAAAGACTCTAAACTAGTAAAAAAAGGTATTCTAAATTTCTTATTTGAAATCTCAGACTTAAGATCTTTTTTTTTACAGGTCTGATTGAGCAATTTCAAGGGTTCTAGGGCAAAAACAATTTGGACTCTTAATTTTTTTTTTTTTTTTTTTTTTTTGATAACTCAGGGGTAAATCCCAGACCTGTGGAGGGGTCCAGATTTAGTCTTAATCTTTTTTAAAAAAAATTAAATCAAGATGATTAACGTAGCCAAAGTTAAGTTTATTGTCCTCTTAATTAAGAGATTATTTTTATATTAAATAATACGGAAAATGCACACTATGCAAAATGCACGATACACGTATTGGTGACAGTAACACACAATTTCGAGAAAATGTTGTTAGTTATTTCTGTATAATTACAATGATCGTTCCTCGTTGTGATCATGAATGCGACATACAAGGAGAAAACTTCACTTCAAACGTTGATACAAAAAAAAAAAAAAAAAAAAAAAAAAAAAAAAAAAAAAAAAAAAAACTTCACTTCAAACATAAAAAGGTTATATACGGTTTTTCGTGTGATATTTATGAATTAAGAAATGTGCTTATCAACGACGTCGAAAACCATGCATGATATGACATTCATTCACTGTCCCGGTAGATATATACACCAGCAAACTAGAGATTGGTTAATCATACAAAATCTTAATTTTTTCTTGGTCAACTTTTTTTTTTTGTCAGCATACAAATCTTAATTTAAAAGTGATCGAACTATAGGAGATAGTTTTGCTTAGTTCTTTGTTTTTTTCTTGTGTGTTTGTATGCTTGTTCCCTCGTTGATAGAGACACAAACCCATGCTCAAATACCAACGAGCCACTTGCAACAAGCACGATAGTTTGTTTAGTTCTTAGGTAGACAATGTAAGACATTTATGTCACTAACAATTTATTTTCTAAACAAAATTATTGTCTACAGCTTTTTCTTTTCTTTTTACGTCTATTGTCTACAACTTATATACACGATTGGATATGAATTCAAGTACTACTAAAAAACACTAAATCACACATTCATATTTTTAAGCTCTTTTTATTCTCTGTTTACCCTAATCATTTTTTTTTTTTTGGTAAAACAACCCTAATCATTTTCTTACTTAAATACCTAATTTGTCATATAACTAGACGTAGGCGTGTATTATTTCGAGGATATAGAACAGCTTCTTGGTCGGGCCCGTAAAACCCACTTGGACTATTTATAGACCTAATCAGTTGTCTTTATCATCATCTTGTGTTGTAGAGCACAACTCGGCCACTTCCTTTTTCCTTTTCCGATGAATTATTTTTTTTTGCATTCTTACAATATCCTTAATCAACTTTGCACCGCCCATTATTAACAAAAGTGGTTTCAAAAACACATAATTTGATCAAACGTTACGTTTATTTACAGGTAGGTTTCAGAGGTTTATATTTGTGTATTTAAACCATATAATGTTGTTTATAGGCTATTAAGAAATGGTTTTTCTCCACTAATATTGTTAACTAGGGGATGATTTGTATTTTGCGCGAAATTATACATCAATATTACTAATGTGTTTAGAAGAAAATCTGAAAATATCAAATTTTATAATTTAATTTTTTTTAATATCATACACATAGTAATGTAATAAAATTGTAGACATAAGTCCCGTTCTGTTTCTTTCCATTTGTTCATTTTCGTTTTTTTCCATTTCGTTCTTTCTCTTATGTTCTGTTTTATCTCATTTCGCCATGTCCCTTTTCCGTCTTGTTTCTTCTCATCTTGTCTCATTACTTTTTGTCCCGCTTTGTCTCGTCTCATTCTTTCTTCTTCCGTCCCATCCCATTTTTTTTCGTCATGTCCTATCACATTTTGTTTCATAAATATTATAAAACTATATAATTAAATTTGGTAAAATTAAAATCATTAGATTTTAGTGTTTTTTTTTTTTGGTGAACTCCCGAGAGCAAAGCTACCAGATTATATTAACTTAAAAAGAGTTGTGGAGTGTGGAGTCATGCGATCACGGCAAGTCCGTATGTAATACTCTTTTTAAGTTAAAATTTTAGTTTTTTTAAGATCAATACATAAAATTTTGTTTTATAAAAACTTTTCAAAATCTTGTTAAACCTAATATATTAATATATGATAATTATTATGACAATAAAAATATAATAAAAGAGAATAAAATAAGTCAAATAAATACGAAAAATCAATATTTTAGTAGGCGATCCGCGTCATATACATTAATGAATTTTTATTGATACATAATTATTTTTTTCTTTCCCAAATTCACTAATACATTACAAACAATATTGATATTTTTCATAACCATATGTACTTTCAAAATACATTTATCATAGGGGAAATTTCAAAAATACACATTTTGAGATGTCAATTTTCAAAACTACACCTGTAGGGTAACTATTTTCAATATTACACTTTTTATTGAGTAAAAGAACTCTAAACCCAAAAATATAAACCTCAAATCCTAAAATCTAACATTGATCCCTTAAATTTAAACCCTAAACCCCAAAATCTAAACCCTAATTAAAGATTAGTAAACCCAAACTTTGAAAATTGCTATACTAGAAGTGTATTTTTGAAAATTTGCACCATAAGAGGTGTATTTATTAAAATTTCTCTTCATAATATCTCTTTCTTCCTCTCCCTCTGCCCTCTTATCTCTCTTTCTCTCTCTTTGTTAAACGTAACATATTAAACTATGAATAATATTTTGGTACTGTGTTAATTTAGCAGTCATTATCTTTCACACCTTTTATTTTTCTCTAGTGTAAAACTAAAATTATGAAATTATATTTTCTTAAGATGAATAAATATATAAGTTATCTTTTTTTAAAAAAATATCTTTTCAAATTCTAGCTAAACCTATTAAATTAATGTATGATAGTTATCATAAAAATTAAAGTTTAATAATAAAAATATAATAAATTAATTAAATAATTTAAAAATTAATAAATAATAACATGATGATGTTTTAGATCTATTATTTAACTTCATATATATATATATATATATATATATATTAGATCTAGACAGTATTAAATTTTGAGGAACTTACTCCTAATTGGTTATGAATCATCTGACTCATGTTTTAAATATAACACATAAAGCTTTTCATCTATTTTATATTTGAGATATTATTTCTCATAATTTTTTTTAAGATGATGACTCTTTTGGTATAAACTTATTATAAAGGGATTTTCGTGTTTGGAGTGAATGAATCATTTTTGGATTAGACTGGTAAAATAGAACCATTTTTGTCAGATCGATTTTGGTTAAGGTTGGCGTGTGATCAAATTCCAGTAAAGTGTTAAATTTCATAGATTTCCAAATTAAAACCAACTGATTTTAGTGTTGACAAAAAAAGCCAACTGATTTTAGTATTGTGAGTATATGACAAACATTAGTGGTGCACTATGTCGAAAACTTGGTATTCCAGGGAGTAATCTGGTCTGAAATTGCTGGAAAGAGGGCCACCGTCGCGAGTTGTATATAATTGGAGCATTTATCTACCATTTTTTATCGAGTTTTCCGACTAACTGCGTAACCCGATTAGTAGCGAGTTCTTGTGTTAATATTCGTGGCCTTTTACGAGGTCGTTCAAAAGGCCCATAAACTAAAATATCTATTGGCCCAATAACCGAGTTTTAGGCCCATCGTAGAAGCAAATCAGAGCCGACCGTTCTGCAAGAGGAAAATCATCAGAGATCGGAGAAGAAGAAGAAGAGAAAGTTAGCAAATGCTTGGAGAAGGTTTGTAGAAGAAACCCGAACGAGGGAGAGAGTGACAATGGCGTCGACGGTGGGGTTAGCACCGGGACTATCTCGGAAGCTGAAGAAGGTATTGGAATGTCGTACGGACAGTCCGGATCTGGTGGCGTCGCTAAACGCTTTGTCCTCTTTCTACGACGAGAACAGTGCTCACGCGCGGCGGAATCTCAGATCGACGATCGAGAAACGCGCGCTCGAGATCAACAGCGAGTTCCTCGGCGCGGCCGATTCGACTCAGATCGCATTGGATCGCGTGGAGGAGGAAGTGAATGCTCTTGCTGATTGCTGCGATAAGATCGCGGCGGCGCTAAGTAGCTCGGCAGCTACCACCAGCGATATCATCAGCACCACTGAGAGGCTAAAGCAAGAGCTTGAGGTCACTACTCAGAGGCAGGAGATCGTCAATTGCTTTCTTCGTGATTACCAGCTATCGAACGAAGAGGTGAGTGAGCTCTTGCCATCTGGTGTGATAAGATCTTGCTGTGTATTTCACTCTGTTGCTTAATTGATGCATTTTTCGCCAGATTAAAGCGCTTAGGGAAGATGAATTGGACGAGAATTTCTTCCAAGCTTTGTCTCACGTTCAGGAGATTCATTCAAATTGCAAATTGCTTCTCAGGACGCATCATCAGGTGATTTTCCCGTATTGTGTATATATTTTCTTTGTGGTTAGTATTTGACTGTATGGGTTGTGTATGCAGCGGGCAGGCTTGGACCTGATGAATATGATGGCTATGTATCAAGAAGGAGCATATGAGCGCCTTTGCAGGTACATATACGCTTCTTTCAAGAAGATTTGTTGGCAGAAATTTTAGTGTTTGGGTTTAGCTTGAAGTCGCCATTGCTAAGTTGGAACCTGGATAGTAGTGTTCCCTGAAACTTCTCCACAATGTTGCTTTGCCTTTGCCACCACATGTTAGTTTGCTTTCGTTTAGCATTACGCATGTTCTTTCCTTGAATGGAAAGAAATATAGTTTAGTTTTATCAAAATATAAATTGCAGATCATATTAAATTGGTACATTGGTTGCATGTAGAGTTTATTCTCATGGTATATATGGGCGAGAATTTGTTTTTGGAAAAAAACGTCACCTTTCTAAATCCGCCTACGGTCAACTAGAAAATCTAAGGACCGGCCCTGTCAAAAAGGAATTTTCACTATTAAGTTCTTTATTTTTGCTGTGAGCCTAGAGTCTTATACGAGTTTGAGGTATCAGATTCAGATATGAACTAAAGAAACCTTGATTCTTCTAGGTGGGTTCAGGCTGAGTGTAGGAAACTGGGTGATACAGATAACCCAGAGGTCAGTGAGCTTTTGAGGACTGCTGTTCGCTGTCTTAAAGAAAGACCCGGGCTCTTCAAATATTGTGCAGAGGAGGTTAGTCTTTCGACTTCACCAAAGTCTAGTCTCCGTTAAACTGTTATGATACGGGGCATGATTGCAATAAACTATGTAAAATCACACAGGTAGGGAATCTGAGGCACAATGCATTATTTAGAAGGTTTATTAGCGCTCTTACACGTGGAGGTCCTGGAGGAATGCCTAGACCCATTGAAGTTCATGCTCATGACCCTTTACGATACGTGGGAGACATGCTTGGGTGGCTACATCAGGTTTGTGACCACATTTTCTTCTTCTATGAGTCCTACATTTTTAATCCCCATGCGACTGATGTCATAACAAGTGTGTGAACTGAGTACTGAATTAAGTGCTGTTAATTTTCTTGCCTAAGGTAAATGTTATTTTGGCTGCAGGCGTTGGCATCAGAAAGAGAATTGGTTCATGCTTTATTTGATATAGACGCAGCAGACCACAATTCAAACGCAAAGAATACCTCTGAGAACAATTTGCTAAAAGCAGCAGAATCTGATTTCACGTTTGTTCTAGATAGAATTTTTGAAGGAGTTTGCCGGCCATTTAAAGTAAGAGTCGAACAAGTTCTGCAGTCACAACCAAGTCTTATTATATCTTATAAACTCACCAACACCTTGGAGTTCTACAGCTACACTGTGAGTTTTACTTAACCTCTTATTTCGTGCTCGTCCTTCTTAACACATTATACAAACATTTAACACCATCATCATTGGTTTCTTTCTCACTTTGCAGATCTCAGATTTACTTGGGCGAGACACTGCTCTGTGTAATACAATTGGGATGGTAAAAGATGCTGCACAGAAAACCTTCTTCGACATTCTTAAAACCCGAGGGGAGAAACTTCTACGATACCCTCCACCTGTAGCCATTGATCTCTCTCCGCCTCCAGCTGTCCGAGAAGGAGTTTCTCTTACTCTTGAGATCATCGAGAATTACAACAGCATGATGGTCTCCGCTTCAGGAGAGAAACCGTCTTTTGATCCCGTCCTCTCTGCACTCCTTGACCCTATCATTAAGGTACATGAAAGTAGCACTGTCAGTTAAAAAACCATGATTGTGCATTGAACCATCATCTCTCTCGACTCCGCAGATGTGCGAGCAAGCGGCAGAGGCGCACAAATCGAAGATGAGCGGCCAATTGTCCAGAAGAAGCAGCAGAACAAGTACCGACTCAAGTCAATTAACCTCAGTCGATGCTCTACTCTCTAGCAGCCTATCCACACCACAGGTACCATTCGCAAATAATAAACCGTTTCTGTTTAACCAGAGAGGACATTTCCCAAGGTTTCATCTCTTTATATGTTTCCTTTTACAGAACAATGAAACACCCTCGAAAATATTCCTCATCAACTGTTTATGCGCGATCCAACAACCGTTGCTAAGACACGACGTCGCATCCCAATACGTAACCAGCATCGGATCAATGATCGAGAACCACATAAACCTCCTCGTCCTGAAAGAAGTCGACACACTCCTCCAGAAATGCGGGCTTTCAGACAAAATGCAAGTCTTCCGCTCTTCAACACCCGAGCTTCCCTTGTCCGAACGGCAGGACACATCGCCGGCAACGCTATCCGAATGCCTCAAGGCGTTCTTCGGCCTCGTTTTGGGAAGCGAAGGCTCTCTTCCCGAGTTTGAGCAGATACAGGTTCCTAAACTCAGGTCTGAAGCTTGTGTAAGGGTCGCTAAAACTTTAGCTGAAGATTACGAAGTTATATATCGAGCTGTAACGGATCAACAAAACGGATATCCAGATCCGAAGGCCCTCGCTCGACATCCACCGGATCAAATCCGAACCATTCTCGGTATATGAATATAATCTTCTTCTCCGGAATAATCAATACTTGTAAACGAAACAATCGATTTGTCTTTTCACCTAATTTCTCTTTTTTCATATATATATATTTACATATAAGAGACATTCATGTTCATCGTTTTCATCATCTATTGTGTTTTAGTACATAGGTTGGCTTTGAGATTGACTTCGTTTAAGAGCATGCCATGTGCTTTGATACTAGTTGCTTTCATCTGATAGAGAAGCTTAATGGCTTCAATGTAAAACCCACTCTGCATATACCCTGCGACCATAGCGTTCCAAACACTTGAATCATCATCAGTCCTACTCTTGAAGACTTTTTCTGCATCTTTCACCTTCCCATACTTGCCATACATCTCGATCAACCGACAACGGATCAAGCAGTCCGACTCGAAACCCAGCTTTATGGTATTCGCGTGCACTCCTTGCCCGCTTCTCCCACCGTCACTGACCCAAGAGCATGCTCTTAGAACATTAGAGAAAACCAAGACGTTCTTCTTGATCCCATGTCTACCCATTTCGATGAAATCTTTGATTACTTCTTCAAACCGACCTTCTCTGTAGTCGTTACTAACCTTTGCTGCCCAAACAACTGTATTCGCATTCGAAAGCTGGTGTAGCACAAGATTTGCTTCTTCCAAACACCTGAATTCCCCGTAGAAACGTATTAAGGAACCCGAGAGATAAGATGAATCTTCTTCTTCCTCTATAAACCCTAGCTTCTGACACAAGCCATGAACCTGCTTCCCTAATCCCAAATCTCTGATCATAGCACACGCTTTTAGAACGCAGCCCATGATCCAAGGCGGAATCTTGGAAGCACCATTCTGGTGTTTCAACATCGAGAGAAAGAGCAAAGCAGCGTCTTCGTAATCACCCATTTCAATACAACCGAGGATAACGATTGCCCAGGAATGAAAATCCCTGTGAGGCATTTTATCGAACATGTGGCGTGTAATATCTAGACGCCCACACGAGACATGCATCAGAAGGAGACGATTGAGAAAAGCCGTTCTGGGTCTTAGACTGGAGTTCATGATATGAACTTGTAGCTCGTACGCTCCACGTTGATCGCATTCGCTGGTTGATTCCTTGGCAAGACACGTGTATAGATCTTCGTTTCCAGGCAGAGAAAGAGAGTCCATTAATCGGAGGATATCGGACGTCGAGCATCGAGGATATGATTTTGGAGCTCTGTCTGTCTGAATCTGAGGTTGAATAACGACGACGGGTTCTGATTTTTGGTGTTTGGGTTTCCTTAGGAAAAGTTGGACATCGAAGCTGGTCTTGACGTCATTGCCGACGGTCCTGACGTCATTTACGCTCCGGGCGGCGGAGTAGTTGAAAGAAGGAACAAGAGATGCCGGAGATGGCGGTGAAACTAATTCCAGAGTTCTCATCTGCAATTTCTTTTGCAGAGCTCAATTGGAATAAATTCAAGATAGAATGGCTTCAGTTTAGTGTTCCTTCAATTAAGAAAAACAAAAAAAGACCATAAAGAACTTTTCAAGTTTGATAATTTGCATCGACACTCGAGAAATTGTTGCTTTTTACTTTAATCTCAGAGAGAGGACTCAATCGTCATCAGAGTTTTTTTTGGTTCCAGTTTACATTTTGTATCTCTAGAAAAACATGATGAAGGACAAAACCGGCTCAATTGAGATATATGGAATTAGCGGTCCTAGCTGAATAATAAGCCCATATTTAATATATTAAGGCCCAATATCATAGCCTATTAACATTGATTACAAATCCACTTATTTACGCTGAAAATGACGTGACGCATATTATCATACGCGCAGCTTTAGCGCGTGACGCCTATTTTGTGGATTATTTATTTGAGGCGCGTGTGTTTGTGTTTAAGAAAATAAAATTATATTAACCTTACAGTTTGGATGGACTAGTAATTTAATGGCGACACTTAAAAAAGATAATGCGTATACGTTAGTAAAATGCACACGTCACATCTTCTCTCATCATCTTCTTCTCCACTTCACACTCTGCAAAATCTTCTTCACTGTTTGTTTGTCAAAACCAAACTCTAATCCAAATTCCCAATCTCCGATCATTTCGATTTTGAATTTCTGTAATGGTTTGCTGGTTTTGTAGCTAGTGCGAGCTCTGTGACCCGAGGTTCTATGGCTATGGCGTTTCCTCTCTCCTATACCCCTATTTCCGTTAAACCAGTAACGTACCCTCGGAGACCGAAACTCGTAGTTTTCGCATCGGCTTCTAATGGAAGAGATCCATCCGAGGAGAAGCCAGTGCCTAATGGCGTGAGAAGCATCGATAAGCTTCAGGAGGAGAAGCGTCGTGCTGAGTTATCTGCTCGGATTGCTTCTGGAGCCTTCACTGTACAAAAATCTAGGTGAATTTTGAAATACCAATTTACGTTTTTTTTTTTTTTTGTATCATCAAAGAAATATATTTTGAGTTTCTGTAATTGTTTTGTGACGATGCTCCTCCTCTGATGTCATTTTAACATTGTCGACTTTGATCTTGTTTGCTTCTGCCTTGTACAAGTTTTCAATCAACATTGAAGAATGGTTTATCAAAGCTTGGAATTCCCAGCAATGTTCTTGATTTCATGTTTGACTCTAACGAAGACTACCCAAAGATTCCAGAGGCTAAAGGCTCGATTCAAGCCGTCAGGAACGAAGCTTTCTTCATCCCTTTGTATGAGCTTTTCCTTACTTACGGTGGGATTTTCAGGCTGACCTTTGGGCCAAAGGTTTGTTTCTGCATTTTTAGCTAATGGAAAAAAAAAAAAAAAAGGTATCTGGTTGAGGACAATGGTGAATACAGTCACATCTTGTGTTGTGTTTTTTGTCGACAGTCGTTCTTGATCGTCTCGGATCCTTCTATTGCCAAGCATATATTGAAGGACAACGCAAAATCTTACTCCAAGGTGAAAGAAAACACTAACAATTTAGCAACGATTGGGTCTTAAGTTTTGAGTGCTGTTTTCCTTATGCCTCTGCTTGTAAATCTTTAGGGGATTTTAGCTGAAATTCTAGATTTTGTGATGGGAAAAGGACTCATACCGGCTGATGGGGAGATATGGCGTAGAAGAAGGCGTGCGATTGTCCCTGCGTTGCATATGAAGGTAAACCAAAAAGGATTTGAGTCTTTTTACGCTGTAAGATATTGTCATGTGTTTACCTCTTTTCTTCTGTGTTGTTTAGTACGTAGCAGCTATGATCAGCTTGTTTGGAGAAGCTTCTGACAGGCTTTGCAAGAAGCTTGATTCTGCTGCAACTTCAGGGGAAGTAGTAGAGATGGAATCACTCTTCTCTCGTTTGACACTTGATATTATTGGCAAGGCGGTTTTCAATTACGACTTTGACTCCCTAACCAATGATACCGGTGTGATCGAGGTTCGTTCTCTCGTGATTTCAGTAAAGATTGCTCTTGTTACCATTTTGTGTGTTGGATCAGCAGAAATGAAAGCTTCTCCTGTTCTCTCTTTGTTAGGCAGTTTACACTGTTCTGAGAGAAGCTGAAGATAGAAGTGTTTCACCTATTCCGGTTTGGGACATTCCGATCTGGAAAGATATTTCTCCGCGTCAGAGGAAAGTTGCTACGTCCCTGAAATTGATCAATGACACACTTGATGATTTGATCGCAACATGCAAGGTGTTATTACTCGGCATTAACTCCCAAGAATTTGTTCATGCTCTTTGCATCCTCACTCCAGTTTCTTGTCATTTGCTGTTGTCTTTACAGAGAATGGTAGAAGAAGAGGAGTTGCAGTTTCATGAGGAGTATATGAACGAAAGAGATCCTAGCATCCTTCACTTCCTTCTGGCTTCAGGAGATGATGTAATGATCCTCTTCTTCGAATCCAACAGCTTCATCGGATCTCAATTGATCCGTCTTTCTTCGGAATTTGTTTCAGGTCTCCAGCAAGCAGCTCCGTGATGACTTGATGACAATGCTTATAGCCGGACATGAAACATCAGCAGCGGTATTAACATGGACCTTTTACCTCTTAACAACGGTAAGAGAGTGTGCATCTCACAACCTGAACAAAACAGTGAATTTTGCTCCCAAAGAAAAAATTTATAAATTTTGCTGGTATTGCAGAACCCCAGCGTTGTTGCCAAACTCCAAGAAGAGGTATGGATACATCATCCTCGCACATGATCTTACAAGAACATTTTCACAATGTTAAAAGGAAATTTTGATTCTATGTAGGTTGACTCTGTTATTGGAGATAGATTCCCAACCATTGAAGATATGAAGAAGCTGAAATACACTACCAGAGTCATGAACGAGGTAGAAGGCAATTGAATTTTACTGGTTGAGGTAAATGCTCTTTTGGATAAACTTTTGCTTTGATGTTTGTGGTGCAGTCACTGAGACTATATCCACAACCACCAGTACTCATCCGTCGTTCTCTAGAGAACGATATGCTTGGACGGTATCCCATAAAAAGGTCGCTATATTTCAACGATGTGGTTTTCGTTTTGGCAATTAGCATTCGTCCAAGAATGATGCAACTTCTTGAGTTTCTGATAAAAGATTTGTGTTTGGATCAAAAACTAACAGGGGAGAGGATATCTTCATCTCGGTTTGGAATCTTCATCGAAGTCCGCTTCATTGGGATGACGCGGAGAAATTCAACCCCGAGAGATGGCCTTTAGATGGACCAAACCCAAACGAGACGAACCAAAACTTCAGGTTAAAAGCCTTCTCTCGCTTATCACTTCTCATTTCATTGGAGATTTGGTTATATCGAGAAACTTTTCTTCTCCAGTTACTTACCGTTTGGTGGAGGGCCGCGGAAATGCATAGGTGACATGTTTGCTTCGTTTGAGGTAAAGAATCAATTGACATCAAATACCAATACTTGCTTCAGATGTTCTATGTAGTGACAGAGATCTCTGTTTGTAGAATGTGGTGGCAATCGCAATGCTCATTCGAAGATTCAACTTTCAGACTGCGCCAGGAGCTCCTCCGGTATAGTCTCAATACAACGCGAACATTTGAAAACTGAACTGTGATAAGCCTTTGAAATGCAAACCGAAAGATCGTTAACGGTGTTTGATTTGTGGATGGACAGGTGAAAATGACCACAGGAGCTACAATACACACCACGGAAGGATTGAAACTGACTGTAACTAGAAGAACAAAACCTCTCGACATACCAACAGAAGCTCCTCGAGATGAAGTTTCCTCTGCTCTGTCTTGAGAGTCTTCATCTTTGCAAAACTGAGATAAACAAGATCAAAGAAGAAGCGAAAATCTTGTGTTAGAAGAACAGTTGTAGAGAACTTGTAGGAACAAGACAAGACCAAATGCTTCTTATTATTTTCTCTGCACTATGTTATGCAGACAAGTAAAATTTAAAGATTTATTATTCTTTGAAAAAATAATTTTTTTTTTTATATGCACAGTGAAGATAATAGCACTTTTGGGTTCTACGAAAAGCTCGAATATGTTCTAGGACATAAAGACGAACCTCGGATTTTACATCAATGAAGTGATCAAAGATATAGTTTACACTTCCATCTAAACATCATACAATTTTAGAAGTCACACAGTAAAAAGTAAAATACGTCTAACGGCTAGTTTCATACAAAATCGAAAAATGGTTATTGTGTCTGCATCATCGGAGAAAGTGAAGTTGATTGTTAATGTTACTCAGCCGTGCCTACATTGATAGAGGCCATAGGCGACATTAACCGATAGTTAATTCTTTTTCATTTTTAATCCATTAATACAAAAATTTGCAGTAATTTGGATAGTAATTTGGATAGTGAATTAAAGATTTTCATTAATGTGCACAAAATATACACACGACTCTTGCATTGCATTTGGAGATTGCATTTGGAGAGTGAATTATTATTCTGCCTCAAAACAGATACAAACAAAATAATTTGGCTTTTAGTCATTTGGTGTAAACTATATTCTAACCCCTTTCTGCAACTTTTTATTTAGTTTTAACAAGATCAATGGGCAACAATGGCGAAAGTAAAAGTCATTTAAAAGACATTTTCTTGTTTTTTTGGTATTTAAAACTTAAAAGTATGTATTTGTTACAGAAAATATATTTATAAATGATAATATAAAATAGTAACTTGTGAAGTGCATGTGTACAAATCAGTATTCAGTACAATGATAAAATGAGTTTATTGTTTTTTTTTCAAATATAAGTAGATATACTTTTCTATATATTTTTTTTTTTTTGTACTTCCACTAAATAGTTTATAGAATCATATGTTGTTCATGTACGCATTATGTTTGAGTGCATTATGTTAATATAGTACAACCTTCTATATATGGTTATATATGATGTTAATATATCATTTGGATTTGTTAATTAAGAGTAGGTAGTAGTAGTACATATACGATATTAGTCATAGATGCAAATTAATGGTTATTTTGTGAATTTTGATTACAAGAAACAAATATGATGGTAATATATATTTAATTAATCATATGAACTGGAATGTATGAGTTGATCTATTTCAGTATTCCAACATCTATGCCAAGAAAAATTTAAGCGACTTTAAACACTTCTGGTAACCATTTTACCTTGAATATATATGGTAGAAATGAAGCACATTCACTCTCCAATCAGGCACTGTTTAGTCGTCGTGTACCCAGACCCCATTGCTCATCAACCATTTTGGTAGTTTATATTCAGAAAGTGCTCTGCTCGTCGCAGCAAATCATATCAGGTTTGACTCCGTTTCTCAACATCTGTTCATACAACAATGCAGCTTC
>OVBJ01002903.1:0-14789 GCA_900406535.1 Noccaea bulbosa
TATATATATATATATATATTCTAAGTAAAAAAAATTAAGCTATGAACATATATATATATATTCTAAGTAAAACAATTAAGCTATGTTTTTTGTTTCGTAATGTCTGTGGGTTTTTTTTAGATGTGGGTATCAGTTTTGCTACAAATGTTGAGTTAAATAGAAAAAAGGGCGAGTAACTTGTCCTACTGTCTGCTCACGTACTGACATTGATGGTGGTGGAGAATGGAGATGATGATGAAGATAATTATGAAGATGATGGAATTATTTGTATTATGACTAGGTCTTTTACCCGCACTATGCGCCGATCTATATTAATAATTTGATTTAATATATTAATACTTTTAAATTATCAAATTATAATTTTGCCAAAGAATTATTTAAACAACCAAAAATGGATGAAACATTTTTAGTGGATTTTTAGGCTATTAAAATCTTATTTGTAGATAAACTAATCGAAACACATCGTTGTTTTTCAATATTAAACCTTTCTTCATCGTGGTTTCGTTATAATTTTTTTCTTTCAACTTCTTTTTTTCTCTTTTATCTTTTTTATTCTCCGCTGAAAATTCAACTTTAATCCATCCCTATTATAAATATGTTTAGTATAAGTCTCTTTAATTTAATACTAATATAATCTATCCAATCTAAAGTAAAAAGATATTTGTAAACAAGTTTAAGCTAGATAGTATAACTAAAGATCCACACATGTACTGAGTAGTAGCTACAAAACATTAATTTTTATACAATTAAAGAGATAGAGTAAAACATTGTTTGATTAAAACATCGAATTTTTATTTTTCATCATATTCTCTTCTTCTTTCAAAATACATAGAGGAAATTTCAGAAATACACATTTTTAATTGTCAATTTCAAAACTACACCTCTAAAGTGTCTATTTTCAAAAATACACTTTTTTCATTGAGTAAAACAACTTTAAACCCTAAAATATAAATCCAAACCCTAAAATCTAACCTTAAACCATTAAATCTAAATCCAAAATCCCAAAATCTAAACCCTAAATAAGGATTAGTGAACCCAAACTTATAGATTAAAATTAGGAAAAAGTGTAGTTTTGAAAATTGCTACACTAAAGGTGTATTAATGATGATTTTCCAAATAGTTAATCTATATATCATGTGAATTTTATTTTTATATAATTTTTTCCTTTTGATAATGAGTTTTAAAATTTAAATGATATATTCAGCTTCTCTTACTGTAACCTGAGAATAATAACTCTTACTCATGATTACAGTAAAACCTCTATAAAATAATAATATTGGGACTTTGAAAATTTATTATCCTGTAGAGTTATTATTTTATTGATAAAGTAATAATTATTATTTTATAGAAATATTATTAAAACAAAAATAAAAATATATGTTTTCAGTTTTTTTATTCAAATTTCCTTATATTTGGTTATTTGCATATTTCATAATATGTTAATTTTCTATTTTCCATTTTCCTTATTTTTTATTCAAATTTCCTTATATTTGGTTATTTGCGTATTTCATATTATGTTAATTTTCTATTTTCCATTTTCCTTATTTTTTTTCTTCGTAAGAGACATTGTTTTGTTTTAATATATACAAGTTTTTTGTTTGTATTAACACAAATTGAAGACACCATTATAAATTGTTGATGCAATAAGGAAAATCCGAGATGAGCTCCAACGAGAATCCAACTTTCAGAAAAGACAAACTACATTGAAGTCATATTTTACTAAATTGTCTTAGATATATATACCTAAATCTTATAATTATTATTTTAACTTATTGTTGGAACTATATTTTTACATAGAAGTTTCAAAATATTATTATATTATCATTTTATCGTATTTTGCTATTTTATACACCGGTCCGATTTGGGACTGAAAAAATTATTATTTTATAGTGATTATTATTTTATCGATTATTACTTTATAGAGGTTCTAATGTATCAATAATTATATTATATATTATATATTGTTAGATATTTACAAAACCAAAATCCTTTAATTGTTATATTAACTCTTATTCATGATTATCAGTATTGTTAGGGGAAATTTCATAAATACACCTTTGTAGGTGTCAATTTTTAAAACTACACCTCTAGGGTGTCTATTTTCAAAAATACATTTTTTCATTGAGTAAAAAACTCTAAACCCTAAAATATAAACCTCAAATCCTAAAATCTAACCATAAACCTTTAAATCTAAACCCTAAACTCCAAAATCAAAATCCTAAGTAAGGATTAGTAAACTCTAACTTATAGATTAAAATTAGGTTAAAGTGTAGTTTTGAAAATTGCTACACTAGAGGTGTATTTTTAAAAATTTACCCCTTAAGAGGTATATTTCTCAAAAAAATTTGTGTTATGTATGTTATATATACTGTTAGATATTTACAAAACCACAATCCTTTAGCTTATCACGTTCCTCTATCACAAACAACAGTATTTACAATATCTCTAAATTGTTTGAAGTAATTTTCGATCCCTCCGGTTCTTAAAACACAAAACAAACCTCCAACATATATCTATGTTTCTATATGGTTTGGTTGAAATATAGCAAAAAAATGTAAATTTTTTAATAGAGATTCATAGAAGAAAAATAAAATTAAAAATTACAATTTTGTTATATTTCCTAATACACTTTTAGAATGTAAATAAATATGGAAAAATAATGTATATTGTAAATTTCCTTTTTCTTATTATTATGGAATATAATTTTTATTTTCAAAATTATTTTAATAAGAATAACAATACCTTACAATTAAGAAAATTTCCTAATAACAATAAAAAGAAAATTAATTTAAAATAATGATGTGGACCAATCAAATTAATTTTTTAAAATAATTTTGATTTTTGAAATTATTTTAGTAAGAATAACAATACATTTCAATTAAGAAAATTTTAAAATAACAATAAAAAGAAAATTAATTTAACATAATGATGTGAACCAATCAAATTGAATTTTTTTAATCTCATGTGGATGCCCTATACTGCCTACAATCTTTATTAGTAATAGATAATTTTTACCCTGAGAAGTTGTGTCGATTGACACAAGAAGTGTGTCGCTCGACACAAATGGTTAAAATCGATTTCGGTTCGATTTAAGTGATTTCCGATTCAATTTAAGTCGCTGGTTTGGGCCGATTTAGTGGACTAAACCCTATTTTCGAGTTTAAAAGTGTTGCAGCCTCCTTCTTAGACACAATTCGAGACCATAGAGAAAAGAAGAAGAAAATTGAGTTTCTGGAGTTTTGGGAGTGGAACACTGTTCATCGAGTACTATTCATTGGAGCACTGTTCATGTAACAGTCCACCCCCACCTAGGCCGCAGCCAAGGCCCCCACGGAACTGCTACTGTAACAGCCCGGCCCACCGGCCCACCGCCCATACACCCCAACCCCTCTGGTGTATAATGCCACAGCAACTATGCCAACCTAGGTTGTTGGTGAGCCTCGAACCCCAGACCTCACCCTTTAAGTAGCTTCCCCAACCAGAAGCTACCCCAACCCCTTTTGATGTTTTTGTATTGTTTATGTGATAATTGTGCATTGAATCGTGTTGATTGTTGTGTATTGTCCAAATCAATATGTCGGGCTGGTACTGTCGAGCGACACAAAGCTTGTCGGTCGATGCCAATCGAGCCGAGTGTCGAGCGACAAAGCTGTGTCAATCAACACTGGTCCGGTTTAATCTGGTTATTGGTGATTTGATTTAATTGAATTAATTAATAGTTTAATCTGGTTTAATTCGAATTAAGTGGTTTAATTGATTAATTGAATTAAATTATTTAAATGGTGTAAAAATAATTGTGGTAATTATTTTAATTGATGAAAATTATTATTTAATTGTTGAAACTATTTTATCCTTTTAGGATCCAATATGATATGATTGATGTTGTTGCTCTCCACAAATTTCATGTTAGAGCCATGAGTTATATTGCCATTTCAGCTGGGTGGAATTTTGTTGCCAAGTAAAGGAGTCTATCTATGTCCTCAATTTTGCATTGAAACCAAACCTTAAAACTTACAACCCTGTGATTTGTCTAATTGTCTCTATATTTTTACAGAGGCCTTGGTGCTGAAAAGATCTACTATACGAGCTTCTCTCTGAGGTTTAAAGAAATCAGGCATGGTAACATCCGCAACCCTGCTCTCCCTTAATTGTTCATGAGCAAGGATATTAATGCCTCATCGAGTCAGCTCCTCAAAAACCTATACAATGGAATCTCCCAACTTGAGAGAAACTTCTTATACTCGAACATTACGCTGTCAAAACACTGTATTTTAAGGAATCAAATCAAAGTTTATGTCATGACTCATGTCTGGTTGCCATACAAACTCTTAACCTTTTCCGTTGCCAGACAAATGTGGAGTTGCTTTAAAGCTCAACTTTAAAAAAAACACTAATTATTATTGTTACGTTGTAATCATTGTACATACTCAAAAGCTTATATCATTATAGATGTTTTTTTTTAAGAGATGCGGCAACACAAACGGAAATAAATTTGATAGTTTGCAACCAATAAAGAACACCAAATCTGAATACGCAAATTAAAGTCTCATATATTTTCAGTAGGGGAAACTCTATGCTCCAAGGTTACATGTAAACTGTATTTAAAATTTGATATAGTTGTAATTCCCCCCACACGTTAAATTTGCAACATAATGGTGGGAGAGGAGAAGATTAATATTTTTAATTTTTGAGAAAATATTTTCTTTAACTACTTCGTACAAATAATAGGAGAGTGGACCATTTTTCGGTGCATTTTTCCGGTTTTTTCCCCAAAAGTATAACTGAATATTTTTTTACCAAAATCTTTTTTAGCAAAAGTATATATAGTCATACTAAATTCCAAAAAGAACAAATATTCCCAAATCCCCGAATTTATTTATTTGTTGTTACCGCACTTGCTCTAGTCCCCAAAAAAAAAAAAACTCCAATGGCCACGACTGATAACGGCGACGACGTCGCGGT
This sequence comes from Noccaea bulbosa, assembly GCA_900406535.1. Taxonomy (NCBI): domain Eukaryota; kingdom Viridiplantae; phylum Streptophyta; class Magnoliopsida; order Brassicales; family Brassicaceae; genus Noccaea; species Noccaea bulbosa. The sequence goes on from OVBJ01002903.1 coordinate 4,963, forward strand.
GATCCTTGAAGAACAGCGTGAAGAAATCATGGCGGCGAAGACCCTCCAACGCGACCACGATTTGGCTTTTAATCTTCAAATCCAGGAAGCCTTAGCCGCTTCCCGAGCAGCCCACACTTCCTCACCGGAATCTCCTTCCGCCAGAGATTTCGACGCCGGAACAGTCAATTTCACCGGCGGAGATGGTGAAGACGGGAACGAATTCGACTTCACTTCCCTCATTCTACAAGACATCGCCCGAGTCGATCAGGAGAGGCAAGACCGTGAGTTTGGCGAACAGGAGATGAAGAGACTCAAGGTGGATCTCGACCGTCGGATCCACGATCAGAAGTTCGCTAAAGAGATTATGAACATCCCTGACGGAGATTGGAGCAAAGACGGTGACAATATCCAAAAACCTTACACCTTCGAGGCCGCTTCGTCTTCCTCCTCTGTTGCTCCTTTCTCGTTCGCATCGATTGGTGATGAGAGCTTTAGAGTGTATTGTAAAGGTTTGGTGGATGAAGAGAGTATCGGAGACACGAGAGCCATGGTTGGTGGTATTGGCGTGGCCATTTGTGACTCGGCGGATAATCTGATCTGGGAGGTGAATAAAGTTTTGGAGACGGTAGAGTCTAAAAGCTCACTAGTAGCAGATATGGAAGCTCTTGTTCTTGGATTGGATGAAGCATTGGCCTTTGATTTGGGAAGGGTCACGTTTTTCATTGACGATTTCAAGATCTTCCATTTTGTGAGTAAATCTCTAACCTGAAACCTCATGATTTTGACTCAGAAATTACATCTCATTGATACAAAGAGTTTGAATTTCTGAATGACTGAGACTTGTGTGAGATTGTAAATAGTTTATTCTTATGGCTTTTGTATTCTTATCCCAAACATTCGGTAATTTTTTTTTATTTAAATTATTAGGCTTTGATCTAGCTGTTCATTGTTTTGTTTCCGAAATCTAGGTGACAGGTAGGGTAATACCAAGGCTGAGCAGTGTAGCAACACTTTTAAACCAAGTGACTCTTCTCCGAGCAAAATTCACTTATTGCGAACCATCTCTCTTGGCAAGAAACGATGTTAAGTTTGTCTTCAAGCTCGCAAGAGACGCGATCGTTTCCCAAATCAAATGGCCTGAGGAAACTAGCAAAGGCAAGACTTTCAAGGAAACGTGTGTGATATGTTACGAAGGCATCACCGTTGACAGAATGTTCTCGGTAGATGGTTGTTTCCACAGTTTCTGCTTCTCCTGCATGAAGCAGCACGTTGAAGTGAAACTACTTGAAGAGCAAACGGCTAGCTGTCCGAGGGACCAGTGCAAATCAGAAGTAAAGATAGAGTGCTGCGCGAAGTTCTTGGATCCTAAGCTTGTTGATGTTATGATCCGACGCAAGAAAGAATGTTCGATTAGTGTTTCAGATAAAGTCTACTGTTCGTATCCCAAATGTTCGGAGCTGATGGTCAAAGCTGAAGTTTTAGAATACACCAAACAGTTTCTTGTCGGTGCTGATCGATCTGGAGCGAGGAAATGCATGAAGTGTGGACTGTATTTCTGCATGAATTGCAAGGTGCCGTGGCACTATAACATCACTTGCGATGATTTCAGCAGATCAAAGGGATATAAGAACGCCGGCGATGGAATGTTGAAGTCTTTGGCTCATAGCAAGCGGTGGAGACAATGCCTGAACTGTAACAATATGGTTGAGCTTATTTGGGGATGCTACCATATAACTTGCAGGTAGCCTTTGCTTTATACGTAAGAGATATAACATGTTTGGTCATTTGCTGCCATGGTTGATTCATTTTTGTTACTATTTGTGTGGCTTGTAGATGTGGATACGAGTTTTGTTACACGTGTGGAGCTGAATGGAAGTTGAAGAAACCAACATGTGCGTGTCCGATTTGGGATGAGCGCAACATAATCCGTAGGTGATTGTTTCTGTATTGCGTTAATGATTTTAGGTACCTTAGTTTAAGGAGAAGTGTTGGTAACAGCAGTTATAGACCGGTTATGGTTTTTGTTTGGCATTAGGCTTTCTGTTCTTGTGGTTTTTGGAAGTGTTATTTTGGTTTTTTTAATGCTAGGAAAAAAATTACATTTTAGCTAGAGTGTTCAATATCCAAGATTAAAAAGTGAAACTTATCAACTACGGATGAAGTTGAACTGGTCTTGTTTCTACGCAACTATTCTCTAGCAAGTATGGGAGTTTATAGTTTCTCAGGTGATCGTTCGAATTTCGGATGAATATTGCGTTGGTTTTGTTCGATTTGAAAGTTTTAGTTTTGTATTTGGAAAATACACTCTTTTGGTAAAAAAATAATGTATATACTCTTTTATTCCATTTATATTATAGATTGGATTTTTTAGTATTTTTATATGCAGGGATAATTAAAGGCATTCAGTCTAAATTAATAAAATTAAAAAATGCAAGAGAAAGGGAAACAATTGAATGGTTCCAAACGCCGTCGTTTTAAGGAGAGAGCGAGTGATACCAATTTAAATTTTCTCTTATATAAGTAAATTAACAAAGCTATAACAAGGATCGACATTCTTTTAGGTAAATAATGAGAGATGTTGGGTAAATTAGAAAAAAAGAAAAAGAGGTAATTTGGATTACCTCAAGATCCTACACAGAGAGGCATGATCTTGTATAGTGTTTCGTTTCATCAGAACTTCCTCTCGGAAGACTGGAAGTCTGGAAACCCCACATTCGGTGAGAATCCGTCGTCGTCGTCGTTTCGCTTCCGACAACACGTTGCCGGGGAAGCGTAGAGAAATTTAATCGGTACCAATATATGCTCGAACCTGGTGGTTGAATAGTGAATACCACATCGTCTAGGGTCGAATTGGTGTCTAATTACTATTTATTTTATAGTTTACTGATTAATATTGAAGTTAATTCTTGGTTTAATACGGTTCGGTTTGTTTGAGCTATAGAGAAGAAGAACAACCTACACGCCTTATGTTTCATCAAATTGGAGAACAATGATGCTTCTTCCTCTTCATCATGATCACTGACTCACTGTGTTTACCGTTCTCTGCTACGCAGGCAAATTGTTGACTATGCCGTGTTTCAATGGTGTTGAACAATTCTTAGATAGAAAAGTCGTGCGTTTGTGTGTCACTGTTACGTACATCTCTTTCTAAATGCCTGATCCTTTTTAACACTGAAAATAAGTAATTAATTCTCGACTGTGTAACTGTGTTTCTTGGACTTTGAAGTGTTTATCTATTGGAAAATTATTTATATATAGACATGCAAATATATTGGAGCCAGTAAAACATTCTTGTTTAAACCAAAGAAGATGGTGGGGCTTGGTCTTGATGATAGAAGAGTAGTGGAGAATATTCTTAAACTAAACGAGAGAATGAAAGAGAAGTCTTAAATTTTTTATTTATTTGACTCTAATAATTTAGGGACATTTATGTTTAAAATATTTGTTTGGTTAATAATGTTCATTACATTTACCAAGTCAACTCTGAAATGCTCAGACATAAATTGTTTGCATTGTTCTCGACAAATTCAATGGAAATAAAATGTTAAGAAATTATGGTGGACTTGGGCAATGAAAATGATTGGACTTGATATTATATACACAGCTGGAGATAATTATCATCCACCATTCTTGCAGGACAAAAGATTTCGTTCAAGATAGTCAGATTCTTCTCCGTTTTTGTCTCAAAATGGCTCAAGGACTGCAGCTGATATGGATGATCTTCTCTGTTCATATAATTTGCATCTCAAGTCAACAAGAGGAGCCAAACTTTATATTTAATGGCTTTCACCAAGCAGACCTTTACGCTGACGGTCTTGCCAAGATCCTTCCTAAAGGACAGTTACAATTAACCGATGGATCAGGACAGAAAATGGGTCACGCTTTCATCAAGAAGCCTCTTGTGTTCACTTCACCTGAATCACTCACTTTCTCAACACATTTTGTGTGTGCCTTGGTGCCCAAGCCAGGAGCTAATGGTGGTCATGGTATTGCCTTTGTTTTATCTGCTTCCATGGATCTAACTCAAGCAGATGCAACACAGTTCTTGGGACTTTTCAACATCTCGACGCAAGGATCTAACTCTTCTCACATAGTTGCTGTTGAGCTAGATACTGCACTCAGCTCTGAGTTTGATGACATCAATAACAATCACGTTGGAATCGATGTTAATAGCCTCATGTCTATTGCATCTACTCCGGCTTCTTACTTCTCCGAGACTGAAGGTAAGAACAAAGACATCAAGCTTTTGAGTGGAGATGCTATTCAAGTCTGGGTTGATTACGGAGGAAGTGTGCTTAATGTTTCATTGGCTCCCCTTAAAATCAAGAAGCCAAGTCAGCCTCTTTTGTCACAATCCATCAACATTTCAGAGATTTTTCCAGATAAAAATATATTTCTTGGATTCTCTGGAGCAACAGGGACATTGACCAGCTACCAATACATACTTGGATGGAGTTTTAGTAGAAGCAAAGTTTCATTGCAGAGCCTTGATATCTCTAAACTTCCTAAAGCTCCTTCTCATAGAGCTAAAAAGAAGAGACCAGCAACGCTTCTTATTGTTCTTCTCATTTTACTGGCGATCATACTGTTCTTGGCCCTTGGAGGAGCTTATGTTTACAGGAGAAGGAAGTATGCAGAAGTAAGAGAAGAATGGGAAAAAGAATATGGTCCGCAACGTTTTTCTTATAAAGCTCTGTACAATGCAACGAAAGGGTTTCAAAAAGATGGACTTCTAGGGAAAGGAGGTTTTGGAGAAGTCTACAAAGGAAAGACTCTGTCTCCTTCCAATGGAGAAATAGCAGTGAAAAGAGTTTCTCACGATGCAGAGGAAGGGATGAAACAGTTTGTAGCTGAAATCGTGAGCATGGGTAATCTGAAACACAAGAACATGGTTCCACTTCTTGGTTACTGTAGAAGAAAAGGTGAGTTGCTTCTTGTATCTGAATACATGCCTAATGGTAGTCTTGATCGATACTTATTCCAGAGCGATAAACCTCCCTTTTCGTGGCGAAGAAGACTTGTAATCATCAAGGATATAGCTTCAGCTCTCAACTACATGCATACAGGAGCTCCTCAAGTTGTTCTACACAGAGATATCAAGGCTTCTAATGTTATGTTAGACGCGGAATTTAACGGAAGGTTAGGTGATTTTGGTATGGCGAGGTTTCATGATCACGGTGCGGATCCTGCTACAACTTCAGCTGTGGGAACCATTGGCTACATGGCACCTGAGCTTTCTACAATGGGAGCTTCCACTGCGACAGACGTTTATGGGTTTGGTGCTTTTTTACTTGAAGTAACATGTGGGAGGAGACCTGTTGAGCCTGGTTTGGAAACTGAGAGACGGTTTTTGGTTCAGTGGGTTTGCCAATGTTGGAAAATGGCCTCTTTGCTTGGAGCTAGGGATGCAAGATTGAGAGGTGAATTTTCAGCTGAGGAAGTTGAGATGGTGTTGAAACTTGGGTTGATTTGCACAAATGCTGTGGCGGAAATGAGACCTTCTATGGAAGAAGTTGTGCAATACCTAAATGAAAGCTTAAAGCTTCCTGATATCTCTCCGAATTCGCCTGGTATCGGTTCTTTTACCCCGCTGATCATCGGATCAAACTCTTTCCCTGTTTCTCCCACTACCAAGAACTTGTCAGCTTCCTTTTACTCTTCTTCCTCGGCCAATGACACTACTTTTGTTACTCATTCGATTGTTCATGGGCATGGACGTTAAAAGTCTAAGAAGTATGCTCCTATAATCTTAGTTTTTTTTGTGTGTGTGTGTGTGTGTGTGTGTGTTTTGAGATGATAAAAGCAATGTTAGGCTGGTGTGAAGTAATTTTGATATTACACGAAGATTATCCATCGTTGTAAAAGTAGTGTTTGGAGTCTTTTGTACAAATTCTTTTAGGCTTTATAATTTTGATGAATGTATTAACACTCATCAAAATTGTTATTATATACTTGACTTACATATGTATTCAGCTATGCTTTGGGGTAATATTCTTATCACACTAGTGAGTCCATTTTGCATTTGATGATTTTCTCCTAGATACTGCCAAGAAAAGTGTTTAGAGCAATCACTTTGTCAAAGAGAACTAAGCCGCGTTAAGGCCCAAAAATGAGGACAATCCCATTGAGTTGAGTTCTAATTCCCAAGGAAGGTTAAAAAAATAATAGGACAAGACTTAAACGTGAAGATTGCATTTGTCTCTGTTTTGACTTGCCTTAAGCTTGATTTTATATACCTACTTCAATATTAATTCTGTAATAGCTGTGTGCTTGGCTTTCCCTAGGCTTTGATTCCTTTTACTTTTGAATACTTTTTTTTTCTTTCATATTAATCATCATAAGATATCAATTTACATATGATTAACTTAATATATTTTGTTTTTGGTGGGTACCGCGTTTGGTAGCTGCCTATGTTTCTGACTGATGCTATGATCATTTATGATGAATTTGGTAGAATATTTGATTGATAAAGTGAAGCAGTTCTTAATTTATATAAAGTTTGTAAAGCCAATAAAAAGGTTAAACGCATATGATGCTGTTAGGCTGTGATTATCATTAACATAAGTTCATCACATCCTGTTTGACCAAAGAGGAAAAAAATCTGCGCACAGAGAACGAGAACGATGACTCTCTTATTCATCAGCATCAATGGCTCCTGGATACTTCTGATCTGGTTTTATATTTTAAAAGTATTTGTGTCCGAAGAAATAATATACAAGTAGCTGAAGTTATGAGGAAAATCCGGTAAAAGATTGTGGGTACTAAGTCCAAGACACATGTAATGACTAGTTTAATGAATTTTACTTGTTTGTTAGCAAGATTCTAGCACCTTCCTTTGTTTTCTTTGGACTTATTTCTGTTTAAACTAACCTCTGAATTTAAAACATTTGAAAACCATGTGTAGATATGTTGATTTCTAAAATATTATCTAGCTGTTTACGTTACAGTTTGTGAAGCCATTAAAGAAATGAATCTGTGTTGTTTTTATAATCACTATGTACTTCCTTTAAATCTCTGCAGCTAGCTAACAAAAACCTGCAAAAATCTCTGTTTCACATCTTCAGCGTCAATGTCTTGTAAATTGCTTATGTTCTTGTTGATCTCTTCTTTTCATCTAATCTCTTCCTCAACTTCATCAGAAGACACAAGCTTTATCTTCAACGGCTTTACAAAAGCAAACCTTTCTCTTGGTGGCTCTTCTACATTGCTTCCCAATGGATTATTGAAGCTCGTCAATGACTCGAAGCATCAAAAGGGTCATGCTTTCATCAAGAAACCAATCGTCTTCAGCTCCTCGAAACCACTCTCGTTCTCAACACACTTCGTCTGTGCTCTCGTGCCCAAGCCAGGATTGGAAAGCGGACACGGCATTGCCTTTGTGATATCTCCTTCTGAGGATCTCACATTGGCTCAACCAGCTCGGTTCTTGGGGATATTCAACGCCTCAACAAACGGAGATGACTCTTTTCAGCTGTTTGCTGTTGAGCTCGACACTGTTGAAAACTTAGATTTCGTTGAGACGAGCAATAATCACGTTGGGATTGATGTGAACAGTCCCATTTCAGTCGAATCAGCACCAGCTTCTTACTTTTCAAGAAAAGAACAGAGGAATCTGAGACTAAACCTCTCTAGTGGAGATCCTATACAGGTCTGGATTGATTATCAAGGAACTTTACTCAATGTTTCTGTGGCTCCTCTGAAAGCTGAGAAGCCAAGACGTCCTCTTTTGTCAAGACCCATCAATCTCTCAGAAGTGTTTCGAAGTGAAAAACTGTTCGTTGGGTTCTCTGCGGCAACAGGGACTGCGATAAGCTACCACTATCTTCTTGGATGGAGTTTCAGCACAAGAAGTGAATCATTACAGCTACTTGACATCTCAAAGCTTCCCCGAGTTCCTCGGCTTAGTGTTGAGCATAAGAAAGTGAAACAATATGGTCTGTTTATGGCTCCGGTCGTTGTTCTTGCTATCATAGTAATAGCTGTTCTTGCAGGGGTTTATTACAAGAGGAAGAAGAAGTATGCAGAAGTAAAAGAGCCATGGGAAAAGGAATACGGTACACATCGCTTCTCTTACAAGTCTTTATACATAGCAACAAAAGGGTTTCACAAAGATGGGTTTCTTGGAAGAGGAGGTTTTGGAGTAGTGTACAGAGGAGATCTTCCTTCAAGTAAACCTATAGCTGTGAAGAGAGTGTCTCATAACGGTGAAGAAGGTATGAAGCAATTCGTAGCTGAAGTTGTTAGCATGAGAAGTCTAAAACATAGGAATCTTGTTCCACTTCTTGGGTATTGTAGAAGGAAAGGAGAGCTTTTACTTGTGTCTGAGTACATGCCTAATGGGAGTCTTGACCAGCATTTGTTTGATGAAAAACAGAGTCTTGATCTTTCTTGGTCAACACGTCTTGTGATTCTCAAAGGCATAGCTTCTGCTCTGTTTTATCTTCATACAGGAGCTGAGCAAGTTGTTCTTCACCGAGATATCAAAGCTTCTAACGTTATGTTAGACGCTGAGTTAAACGGAAGGTTAGGTGATTTTGGTATGGCTAGGTTTCATGACCATGGAGGCAACGCAGCTACAACAGCAGCGGTTGGGACTGTAGGTTACATGGCGCCAGAGCTAATAACAATGGGAGCTTCTACTGTGACCGATGTTTATGCGTTTGGTGTGTTCTTGCTAGAAGTAGCTTGTGGAAGGAAGCCTGTGGAGTTTGGTACGGATGCTGAGAAACGATATCTGATCAAATGGGTTTGCGAGTGTTGGAAGAAAGATTCTTTGCTTGACGCTAAAGATTCAAGATTTGGAGGAGATTTCTCATCTGAGGAAGTCGAGTTGGTTATGAAACTTGGGTTGCTCTGTACTAACATTGTGCCAGAATCGAGACCGACGATGGAACAAGTGGTTCTTTACTTAAACGAGAACCTGGCGTTGCCGGATTTTTCACCGTATACACTTGGGATTGGATCTTTTAGTCCTGTAGTGGTCGATGCAGCTTCGCTTACAGTTTCTTGTACTGCAAGGCACTGGTCAGCTCCTTCGGCTTCTTCTTCCTCAACTAACAACTCAAAGGATTATGAACAAATGATGGAAGGTAAAAACTCTGTTAACGTAGTTGCTGCGGAATCAGAAGACATTGAGTCTCGTCTCTCCAAGCCATACAGTGGCAGGTAATAAAGTCTTGACTTTTGAATATCCATTACGTACATGATATGTTGACTTCAAGACATTGTTGCTGAGTTTTTATTTTTTAGTGTATTTTTCTTTTTTCATTCAACGTAGAATTTTATTTGTATAAACTTAAAACACAAACTAAGTGAGCCAAAAGAAGTGAATTTTATTTCTAATTTTTTTTTTTTTTTTTTGCATGTTTTAATNTGTTATAATAGAAGAGTTTTGAAAAGCTAAAATTAAGAAGAAAGAAAGACATTTTCTCTGTCTCAACACTATGGCCATTATATCTCAGAGTGTGTGTGTGTGTGTGTGTTTTTACTTTTACTGATCGGGTAAATTAATTAGTAAGTTTGAATAATTATCCATTACGTAGCCCACAGCAAGAACACACCATCTACACTCTACAGTACTTTCTACCTTTAACCAAATAAAAACCGTTGAAACCCAGTTTCTTCCGAGTTAATTACTGAGGTTTTTTCAAAGTGGGCCAAATAATGGGCCAATTTTGGGATAAACTACTGGCCCATTATTGAAAAGTTGACCAAGAAAAGTTGGTCTACTGTCACTCTTGAAACGTTCAGAGTACCTATTCTCGTTGAATATAGGGTTTTGTGCAAAAAAACCCGCGAACTAATTTTTTTTTACAAATTAAACCCTCAATTATATTACGTGCAAG
>OVBJ01002904.1:0-14760 GCA_900406535.1 Noccaea bulbosa
TGCTGCTACAGCCTACAGAGGCTTCTTTGATTTCCTGTCGCTGATTGAAAAAATTGGACTTTGGCTAAAAAAGCTCAACGCGCATAGATCACGCGCGAACCACCACCATTGGTTAAAAAGCAAGAAGTTTTTCATGTACAAGGCCCAATATGCTCGGCCCATTAAAGAACTGTTTCTCTCTCTCCGCCGCCTCTCACTCACTCTGCTTCTCCACCAGAGTCTCTTTTTCCCCGCCGTCGCCTCCTCCTCCTCTCGTTGCTATTTATTCCTCTCCATCACCACATTCTATCTCTTCTGTCCGAAGCGTCTCATCTTCCTCTCTGTTTCCTCATTCCTCCCTCATTCAGGTACGGAATTTGGCACGGAATCGTACTTCTGGTAATTGAATAATTTGTCGATAACTTTCGTTGATTTGTAGAAAAAGCATCCGATTTATGGAACGAACTGAGGATCTAGCACTGGGATTTCACCCAAATGTGCCGCCTCCGATGCAGCTCAATTGAAAAGCGCTAAATAAGATATCGAAGTGCTTCTCCGGACAAAGTTTTGCCATCCGATTTTGGTTAAGTATCGTTTCTCTTCTTCGTATCCCTTGATATGATGTTGTGGTAACTCTTCTCCGGAGAAAATTGTCTGCCAAATTTGATACTGGAGGCAGAGAGAATTTAAATTTGTCTGCTTTGTCATTGACAAAGAGTAACATATATTGGATTGCAGGTTAGATTGGGATGGCACGATGCTGGTAAATATAACAAGAACAGAGAGGTGGAGCTAATGCGAGTATTAGCTTTGAGCCTGAGATTAAACATGCTGCAAATGCTGGTACCAGTTTCCATCCCATTCAACATGCAATGTGTCCCTATGGCTTCGTTTTGTTTTTGTATTGTAACGTTTTGACATTTGACAGGTCTCATTAGTGCTTTAAAGCTCATTGAGCCTCTCAAAGAAAAGTATCCAAACATCTCTTACGCTGACTTTTTCCAATTAGCTAGTGCCACTGCAATAGAGGTTACTTTTCCTACACTAATTTTGGGATTGGACTATCTGGAAACTATGTTAGTCTTGAAACTTTATTGATGGCTCTAGATTGACTTCAGGAGGCTGGTGGTCCTGAAATTGCGATGAAGTATGGGAGAGTTGATGTCACGGCACCTGAACAGTGTCCGGAAGAAGGAAGACTCCCTGGTTAACTAATCTTTCCATTGTCTGTTTCATGGCTTATATGGAGTTTGTTTCAGATTTTGTTCTTGACTAAATCGGAATAACGAGGTGATTAATTATATGCGGTTTGTTTAGATGCTGGACCTCCTTCACTAGCTGATCATTTGAGAGAGGTGTTCTACAGAAGGGGACTAAATGATAAGGAAATTGTTGCTGTATCTGGTGCACAGACCCTAGGAAGAGCCAGACCAGAACGTAGCGGTTGGGGCAAGCCTGAGACAAAGTACACGGTGTATAATAAACGACAAAATCTAGCTCCATTGTTACATTGTTGTACTTAGCAATGATAGTGTAGAGATGTTTAAGAAAATGTTCAAAAATGGCAGAAAACTGGACCTGGAGAAGCAGGAGGACAGTCATGGACAGTGAAATGGCTTAAGTTCGACAATTCTTACTTCAAGGTCTACCTCTCTATCCGCCTTAATAGTAACTTGCAATTGAGAATGAAGAAGAGAATTCTAAAAAAAGGTGTTATATGTGAATAAGATCTTCAATTTCTTAATCACTGATATCAAAGAAAAGAGAGACGAAGATCTGTTGGTGTTACCCACAGACGCTGCTATATTCGAACATCCTTCATTCAAGGTAAAAAAACTCAGTGATTGCTAATTAGATACCCACATAATTAGTAGTTCTTCGTTACTTGAGAGGAAATGTAACTTTTTGTTTTCTTACAGATTTATGCTGAAGACCGGCTGCATTCTTCAAGGATTACGCTGATGCTCATGCCAAGATCAGCAATCGGGGAAAAATTTGATCCACCCGAGGTACATACATAAAAGAGAGACAAATCTAATCTCTAGCTACATGTGTTAACCATTTTGAACCATAGTCGAACTCGAAAACTGCTGAATGTGCCACTACTAAACAAATCAGGGCATAATCATTGACAATGACCCTGCACAAGGACCTCCGGAGAAGTTTGTAACTGCAAAGTATTCCACTGGAAAGGTTTGTCTTAAGTACAGAACATAAAGTGTTTGTAGTTTTTTGTAATATACATTTTGAGGAAATGGTTATTGTTTTTGAAAAGTTTATGGGAATAATTGGCAGAAGGAGCTTTCGGATTCGATGAAGAAGAAGATAAGAGCAGAGTATGAAGCAATAGGAGGAAGCCCAAATAAGCCATTAAACACTAATTACTTCCTCAACATCATCATTGCCATCAGCGTTTTGGTCCTCTTTCTCTATTTCTTTGGTAATAAGTAATAACAACAACCCCGATTACTCTGGTTTCTAATTGAAAAAGTTAGAAAACATATTTTGATTTCCTTCATCTATATATATACATGGGTTATATCAAATCATCAGTAGACATGTATGTTTCTTAGGTATAGAATAGTTTTAATCATACAAAAGAAGATTGTGTACCTCTTGTTTTTCTCTTTAGCCGGTGTATTAGGTTAGACGAGAGAAAGATCTTTCACATATATATAAGAAAAGCTGTGTAAGAAAATGTAAATTTTCGGTTACCAAAAAAGAAAAAAAAAAAGTAAATTTTCTACAATTTTATTTCCAATATATATATATTAAAATATGTTATTACCATTTTTTAATTTTTTTCCTTTTTGTTCCTTACAAATTTGGGGTGGAACATATTTTTACTATAATTCCTCATAACCTAAGGACAAAAGAGAATTATGTGGGTCCCATAAGAAACACATATTTCTTCCAAATGGTAAAGTTTTTTAGGAATGAAGAGGAATGTCATGTTCCCTCTCGTTCCATTCTTCAATTGTGGTCACCGTTAGAGCCTAAAATGAAATTAAATGAAAGCTTAAACTGTTATCAAAAGATTGTACTGGAGACTTGCTTTAACATATTACTGAAACAAAAGCAAACTGATTCTTGTGGATCCGAAATAAGAAGGTATATATATTGAATCTTGATCAGTTTCAAGACTTTTAACGATCACCACGTTCGAAATTGATCTTGATCCGACCAGAACCACCGTATTCATCCCTTGAAGAGCAACCGCCGCCGATGGTTCCACCAGAACCAATTTTGTCCAAAGGTTTCTTATTACCTTTCTTCACATCGTTGACAAACCGGTGATCAAGACCGAAAGTATCTTGTTCCTCTTCCTTCTCAAACTCAACTGATCGTTCTCTCTTACCGGCCCTCTCGGAAGCGCCGGTGAAAGCTTTGTCAGGTTTAAACCTTTCGGTGTTCTTCAGTTTATCAAGCTGCTCATCTACGTTTCCGTACATTTCTTCATCCGTGTCCTTCTTCGGCTTGTACAGCGTCGAAAGAGTGGGTTGTGTAGTGCACAAGCCTTTGTCGTATACGTTGTATTGGTCGTCGGTGGCGAAACCAGAGTCCATTCCTTTCACTTAGTTAAACAGACGCTGGTCGTACAAAACTTTTCCTCCGGTAGATGCCGAGAGCAACTTTCTCACTGATGTCACGGTCTCGGTCTCTGTCTCTAGTGATCTTGCTCTCCTTCCCCATTGCAGCGGCTTTAGCTTCCAACCTTCTCTCCCTCTCTCTTTCCCTGCGACGCTCTTCTCTGATAAATTTAATTATAATTAGATCAAATATATACTTTTAAATAATTATAGCACATAAATTTTGTGCAAAAACAAGAGAGAACAACAGATAATGTTGTTATGCATACAATACGAAATAATTTAAGCTTCAAATATGTGATGACTTTCATTAATAAATTGGTGATTATATTAAAAAAAAAAATGTGTACCTTTATTTTTTAGCTTTAACGTTTAATAAATTCTTATAAAATAAAAAAATTCTAAAGTTTTATATATGTTAAATAATTTATTTTATCTAACTATAATTTAGTTATTTCACAAGTATAATTTTTTGATTATTTTATTAATTCAACTGGGTAACTATTTGGTTATACTGTTACACAAATTATTTGTTATGTATCTATTACACATTCAGCAACATTCACCTATTACCATTCATATTACGAACTAATCAGCCAGATTCTACAACAAATCTTCATTTAATTCTATCAGATTCCTCATTCAACAACATTCAGCAGTTACCATTTAGACCCAGTGCCGGCCCGATGACATATGACACCTAAAGCAAACTCAAAATATGATGCCCTTTGACGACCACATCATTTTTTTTAACAGAATCTGGATTATTAAAAACAGTTACACATTACACATTTTCTGGATTATTAAAAACACATAAAAATTGTTGGAGTCTAAGATGATATATAAGACTTAAGTGAATAAGATGAAAACTAAGAACACACATATTTTTTACTAAGAGAAGAAAATGAGAAGTAAGAGAAGAAGAAAAAGAAAACATACATGAATAATAGCATAAACGTTGGAGTATGGCCAAAATTTGACTATGAAGAAAAGAAGAGAGTAAGATGAAAAAAAAAGGTAATAAGAACTTTTTTTTTAATTGAATTAATTATCTAATAAATTATAATACTTTACACTGTTTAATACTGTTAATACGAAAATTAATTTAAGATTATTTAAAAAGTAAATAGGATCTGATCGAATGTTTATCAAAAAGAAAAAGAAAAGGTCGTGAATCTAACCTGCAGCTATAAGAAAGAGGAGGAACACACAAACCACCATGCCAAAGAGACATAGATTTTACATGCCCCTAACTTATTTATATATTTTGGCGCCCAATGCAACTTCACAGATTTTGGCGCCTAAAGCCTAATGCTTTATAGGCTTTAGCTACGGGCCGGCCCTGTTTAGACCCATAATGATATTATTTTTTTTAGGTTTGGAACCACTTATTGTTTTGCTTCAAAACTCTCATAAACTGAAAACTCTTACGATGGACACTGAGGATCTTAGCTCAATCACTCTTGCAGTTTATGATTTTCATCCCTGACTGATTAAGAAAAACACAATTTTGATTTGCAGTCGATCAGACTCCCAAATGACTTGGAAGGTATGGAGCTAACAATACAGAGGCTATTGACTTTAACCAGCGAAGTTCACAAATATGTTGAGCGGTGAGTTTATCATATCGGCTTCTTTGTTCTAAAATGTACCTAAGATTTCACTATCATCTCGGCTTCTTTGTTCTACCCTCAAGTCGACTAGAGTTTTTAGCTGGGTACTTTATCTTAATTTTGGTTTAGATTATTATGAACAATTCTATTTACTATATTATTTTAGAATTTTCATCATTACATTATTTCAATAGTTAACAACAACAGTTCAGCAGTCGTATTTCAAAGAGCACTGTATTTGCACAATTCTTCAAATGTGACCAAGCTAAGGTTAACAAATAACAAATGTGTTTTGAAATGCCTTAAATGTGAATTTTTAAGTTTTAGACTTAATTGAAAAATGGTACAGTCCGTTTTAAAAAGTGATGATATGTCAGTAAGAAAAAGTATTTTAATGATATATATGGAAGTTGCCCTTTCTTTCACCCACAAGCCACAACAAAGGCGATGTGATTCTCCTCGATTTAGGCAAAAATCTATTTAGGCAAAAGTCTGTAACTTTTAATATTTGCTTTATATTTACAAAAGTTGGTAGATTCGGTTTGGAATTATCGTTCGAAGCTGTCCCTTGGGAGATCACATGCAATTAGGTTGGATTTTCACTAGAATCATAGGAAAGCATTCGTATGTCGGCTCAAATTATTTGTAAATAATTTTCCCTAACTTTAGATAATCTTTTGATACACCATTCTGCTTGCATTCTTTACGCTTATGAGTCCCTGACCATCAAAAATAATTTTCCTAAAGAAGTTTAATAGTTGGTGTGGTATAGCTTACGCTATGAGTGAAGAAGTAAGCCAAATAAGCTTTGCTTTTCTGATTTTATATGGGTGTTGATAGTTTAGGTTGTTTTCTTTTATCTTTTGATCAATTTTATGCACTCACTACAAGAAATATGCACATTGATAGCACCGGATTAACGCTATCATTTGTCTTTTATAGCGTTTTCACAACAGCCGTGTTAGCCGGAGCTATGGTAGGGTCACCACATACAATAGCGGTTTTTGTGTTGTGCTATTATATATTTACATATTATAGCGCAAATACAGTGCTACATTTTATTTTTTCATAACTCATTGTAAGGCTATTGTAAAGTTTATTGTAGCGTTTAGTTATTGCTATTTAAAACTGTGTTGTAGCTCTTTTTTATTGCTAGGTTATTTTTGGTTATAGCAATATTTTCGTGCCATTTATAATGTGTTGGTAGCGTATTTATCGTGTTATTTAAAAGTATTCTGTAGCTATTTTTTAGTGCTAGGTTATTTTCTGTTGTAGCCGTATTATTGTGCCATTTATAATGTGTTCGTAGCTTTTTTTTAGAGCCAAGATCTATCCACAACCTAAGATTTGTATCCCAAAATTGCAGCTATAAGCCGTTCTATATTTTCATTCAAGCATATTACCAAAATACAGATTACACTGAAACAAGTAAATGTACTTAACCAAATCCAGATTTTCCATTGAAAGAAGCAAATGAAATTCCATACAATACTCAATATCCAACCATCGATCCAACCACAAGTCTGAATTCAAGTCTTAACTAACATTTAAAAAACACTTATCTCTTATCTCATTCCAGTCACAAACATATAAATCAAACGAAACGGGATAGGCTTCTTACACCAGTTTAGACGATCACCACTTTCTCCTTGGGCCATGCTATAGTACTGCCAATAGCATCTTCCATACACTCAATATAGGAAGAAGACCTCCACACCTCTGCATCACCCACCTTCACTACATCCACCCATACACGAACTCCATCATGTCCTAATGGGACAAAGTGTACTGTTACGTCGGGATCATCTGAAGACCACCTACCTTCGGCAACCACACGGTTCTCTCCACTAATATCCATCAGAAGGCATTTCTGATTTTCCTGGATAACTGTTTTGTCCATGTTACACTGCACAAACAAAGTAATTAACTCTAATGTAAGATACATATCCAACTGCATATATTAGAATGCTCAATTTTATTACTACTAATTAAAATACCTGATCAGGAGAAGATTGTGGAGATGGTCGCGGATTCTTTGTCGGAGCTGGTGGAGTTACATCAGTAAATATATCAGGAGAGGATGCACCTGGTGTCTTTGGCATTTCCCCACCAAAGTCAATTCTGTTAAATGGCCATGCTACGAAAGATTTGAGAGAGTCCTCCAGGTTTGAAAGTTCTGCTGTTGGCCTCCATAGAAATGTGTCAGGGTAGTGGACTACATCCACTAATACCTTAACCGCATTGGGACCAAGAGGCAGTCCATTAACTAGCGCTTTAGGGTCAACAGACTGCCATCGACCCTCAGCCACGACTTCTTCATCATTCGTTGCCCAATCCATTAGCTTGCAGAGGTTTGTAGAACTTGTGTTGGGGCTCTAGAAAAAACACGCAAAAAACATTTGTATTTAAACATTTGAAGTACGCCATTGTTACTCTAACAGTCTGTATTAAATAATCAAATCTAACCTTCGGATCAATGTCTTCTGATTCTACGCCATTGTCAAGGAGTGCTGCAAAACACTGAGGCCACGCAATGATTTCTCCAACCGCTTGCGCAACTGTAAACATGTCGGGTGCAGGTCTCCAGAGAAACGCATCCGTCTTGATTGCAGTTTCAACTAGCACCTTCACAGAGTTAGGCCCTAACGGAATATCATTGATGAAGTCCTCAGGATCCGAAGACAGGATACGACCCTCAGCAACTTTGGCCTCAGAACCAGACCAATCGTGCAAGATACACTTTAGCTGTGATTTCTTGTTCACGCTCTATAAAATGAATGAAGGTACATGACTAAATATTTAGCTTACACTCAAATTTAAGCAAGTTATTGATCAACACTTACGCGTGGAGCAGAGTTTTCACCTACTTCGGGTTCTGGTCTCTGTAAAATATCAAAGGAGAATATGAATTCAAGTCTTGTTTGTTAAAACATGCAACATCTATACTTGTACTGTATCTAACTAACCTGATTTTTCATTTTAAGAATTGCCTCTTGCAAGTCTTGCACCTGTTTCTGCAAATGCACTTGGTTTTNCTCATTCCTCTACCCATTGCCCTTAACCTACCAGGATTATCAGGTCCTAAGACCTTAGTAAGAATATCTTCCTTTGGGTTTGTTGATGTAGACGAAACAGGTTCAGACTGAACTAACTCAACTGCCTTTTTCTGACAAAGTGCAAAAACACTTATGTAAAAGAGGTTTTCAAAGTAAAAGAGATTCACATAACTCAACAAACAACTTACAATTTTCTCTGCGGCATTGGTATTCACTGCTGTCCCATCCTTCTTAGTCCGTGACTTGACCCACACTTTCAGCCTCGTCACATCAGATGGCTCTGAGCTTTCTTTCTTCTGTTAAAGCATTTGAAAAAAATATTCTGCATTTAGCAATATGTGCTAAATTTTATAATCATATTCATATATATCTAGTAGGGATAGAACTTACTAAATCTTCTGCCAACCTAACCATTCCTTTCCGGCTACAAGTATGTGGAATCTGATTGCGTCTTCTCTCCTTATAACGGTCGCTTACGACCTAGAAAGACAGTCTATAATAAACTGACAAAGCAAGTGATATTGAATTAGTAATTGTAAATACCTTAAATTCTTCACTAGTCTTTTGCTTGACAAATTTACGCCATTCTGCTGTAGGGATATTCTTTGGTCGCAGCTTCATTCTCTCTGCATTGTTCTTCGCTTTTGTAATCTGACTAACAAGCCTTGATTTCGAGGACCTCCAAATACATCCCATCTGCTTCATAACAGAAGCCTGTTCAAACTCTCCATCCAGTTCAAACCTTGCCTACATTCGTTCCCAACATATTACATAAGTGAAAGAAAAAAGAAAATTGAATGAACACATTACACATAAAACACCGTACCTGAACTGATTTCCATAACACCTTTTTACGGTCTTCACCAATTTTCCTCCAGTCATCAACTAAAACAGGAACATGTTCTCTGACCAGAGGACCTAAGTAGGATGACAACTTCACTGAGCCTTCTCCACAAGGTTCTCCTAACTCAGTGAATTCAACACGAATTCTTTCACTTGGATCCCTTGCGATATCTTTCATCTTTGTGGGTCCTCGATGCTTCTTAGGCCGAGGCTGAACTGTTTCCGCCTCTGTGACAGCAGCTTGAGACATAAATTCTCCACCGTCGACATCTTCCTGACTTCTGGGATCATTGGGCTCTGTTAGATCAGTAGGTTGAGCAGCCGCCGCCTGTGTGGCCTCGAGACCTACGTACTCGGGCTCATCATCTCCTTGGTTTTTCCGTTTCTTCTTAGCGTTTTTTTGAGGAGCCATAGCAGATCACCTGAAATCTCAAAACATTTCAAAATCTGTATATTATAAGACAAGACCAAGTACTCATTTCAGTATTATATGTTAGGCAAGACCAATGGACATCTCAATCATATCTAAATCATTTCAAGTAACAGCAAAGTTAATCATTGAAAGAGCAAAACAAGTATTAATACTACTAGCAGCATCAAACATATATGCCGTCACAATCATTACGAGCATTATGAGCATCGTCACTTAAGTCTTCCATATTCATGTCTATATTTGATGGCAGTGGCCCAACATCTACTTGTCCGTCTTCCTCTTCCTGATTGTATCTTCTTGATGGACCTCTCATAACAACATACCAACTGGAATCATCATTTTCCCTAGAATAAAACACTTGTTTTGCTTGCGAGGCTATGATGTATGGGTCTCTTGAAAACGAGGCTTGACTCTGATTCAAGTTTACTAGTGTGAAGCCATCCTCTACCTTCACACCATTACCTCTAACTGCCCACTGACACTTAAATATAGGAACGTAGAAGACATTGTAATCCAGTAAGATTATGTCGACCACTCTGCCATAGTAAGACACTAAATCAACCACCTGAGACATGTCCTTTGCACTAGATCTACACATGGCTGTCGCTTCATAGAACACTCCGCTATTCTGACTTAGTCTATGGACTGAGTTTGTGTGAAACCGCAAACCATTAACTATAAAACCAGTGTGTGATCTTGCACTATTTCGTGGACCATATGCTATCCATTTCAGTGTCTCATCATGTTCTTCAGAATCCATTGATATCTAAATAAACACAAATGTATAGTTAGTATTATTAGAGGCTAACAAGGTTAAATGGTTGAAGCATTTGAGTGAAAACAAGTATACATACTGAATTAAAATATGATGAGACAGAAGCATTTGAGTGAAAACATGCCTGCTGTTTTAACCAAGCTGCAAAATTCTGTGTATGCATATTCCATAACACAGTGGCATCACGTCTACATCTGGCATTGGAGTCTTGTAGATGCTGTAGATGCTTGCTTGAATTTGAAATAAGAAGAAATAAGAAATCATATCAGACAATGAAGATGAATATACTAACGCTCAAAAGACATAGTTATAAGTACTTACTCAACGTACGCATCCACTACAGCCATATTTTGAATCACAGCTAGATGTGCGATTCTCTTTTCCAAATCAGTGAGAGTAATTGAAGTGCCTGCGGATATAGTACGGCCCTCCAGAACATATTTGTTCTCATACTCAGTGTTTCTTTCAACCTTCTCTTCAACATTTGTTGTCTTCTTCAAGAAAGAACTGCAAAATAGCATGCATTCTTCTGCGAGATATGACTCAGCTATACAACCTTCTGGTCTTGCAGTGTTTCTTACAAAGTCTTTTAAAACCTTCATGTGCCTACACATATTGCAAATATATGGAGTTACTACATAGAATCAACTTAAAAGTGTTTTCAAAAATGTTAATGTGAAGTACTATGTACCTTTCGAAAGGATACATCCACCTGAAATGGACAGGTCCACCAAGTCTGGCTTCTCTCCCAAGATGAACACACAGATGCACCATGATATCGAAGAAACTTGGTGGGAAAAATCTTTCGAACATGCAAAGTGTCTCCACTACTTCATTTTCCATGACTAGAATCTGCTCTTTGTCAATAACTCGTTGACACAAGTAATTGAAGAACTTGCATAAACGAACAATTGCTATCCTAGGACCTTTAGGAAGCAATCCTCTAACCGCAACTGGAAGCAATTGTTGCATCAAAACGTGATAATCATGTGACTTGAGTCCCATGACCTTACATTCCTCTAGAGAGATGCAGCTTGCTATGTTTGAACAATAACCGTCAGGTCCTTTGAAATCAAAAAGCCGCTTACAAAATATTTTTTTCTCTAACTTAGACAAGGACCAAGGTGCTGCGGGAAGTAAGGTTCTTTTACCTTGATCTCTTGGGTGTAAGTCTTTCCTAATACCCAGAAGCTGGAGATCTTTTCGAGCGTTTAAACCATCTTTTGACTTCCCACAATGCAACAGTGTAGCAACTATGCTCGCTGCGACATTTCTCTCAACGTGCATCACGTCTAAGTTATGTCTCACCGGAAGTTCCTAACAAACACAATAAATCACCAATAAATCAAACTCTTTTTACTTGTGCAATTATTAAACTGAATAGTGTATGTGATTGTAATTAAAAACGTACCTGCCAATAAGGCAGACTAAAAAATATAGATCTTTTCTTCCACCGCGACAACTCTTCCTCATCTATGTCTTGTCTTTCTTCTTCTTCATCAGTGTCTTCATCTTCAATGTCTGAGGATGTTCTAACAGCAGTAACTCTGGATCTCTTCCTTCCCGTTTCTTTCTTGTTCCCAAAATCATTCTTGAAATTCTTCAGTAGTGACGAGATATTGTTACCTGACAGTATCCTATATTTTTTCCCGTGCTCAACTTTGCCATCAAACCAAGTCTTCTTTCTTCTATAGCTGTGTGCAGGAGATAGTCCCTTTCTGTGGCACATATAGACGTGCTTCCTGCTATTAGTCAACCATAAACTGTCTGTGTTCTTTCCGCATAGAGGACAACCCATTTTCCCCTTAACTTTGCATCCAGCAAGGTTTCCATAAGCCGGGAAGTCGCTAATAGTCCAGAGTAGCATCGCCTTTAAAGTGAAAGTTGTTTTACTTACAGCATCGTAAGTTAACGCTCCTGTGATCCACAAATGGTTGAGATCCTCTATAAGGGGTTCCAAGTACACATCTATGCTATTACCTGGTTGATGAGGACCAGGTATCAGCAGACTAAGCATGATGTTTTCCTTCTTCATACAGAGGTCAGGGGCCATGTTATAATTCACTAACAATACTGGCCAGCAACTATAACGGCTACTCTTCATGCTGAAAGGATTGAATCCATCAGTAGAAAGTCCTAGCCGAATGTTCCTTGGCTCTGCTGCAAAAACTGGGTATTTACCATTCATCTGATCCCAAGTTGCAGAGTCTACAGGACGACGCAATTTTCCATCATTGCTCTTATTACTGAAATGCCACCTTAAGTCCATAGCTGTTTTCTCTGACCTAAACATCCTCTTCAGACGCGGTATAATCGGGAAATACCTTAACACTTTCTGTGGGACACCCTTTTTTACTTGACCAGTGTGCATGTTAATCTTCCACCGTGAAGCTTTACATTTAGGACATGTTTCAAGCTTCTTGAACTGGTTTCTGAACAGGCAGCAATCGTTTACACATGCATGGATCTTCTGATAACCCATATCAAAAGACCTCAGAAACTTCTTCACATCATACGTCGACGTATGCAGAACATTATCCTTAGGCAACATGGTTGGCAATGCTTCGAGAAGATCATTGAAACTCTTATCTGACCAGCCATTATCTGTCTTAATTCTGAACAATGAAACAATAGCAGATAGCTTGCTATGACTAGTACAACTTGGATATAGTGGCATCTCTGCGTCTGCCAGCTTTGCAAGGAATTCATCTTCTTTCTCGTCCTCACCCTCAGCTATCTCCACTGAGTCAATACACTTTGTAGCCATATCCTCGTCTAAGTATTCAGCGGCCTTGTATAATCCCATGATCTCCTCATTCCACTGATTTCCGTTTCTCTCTACTTCAGGAACTAAATCTCCATGATGATACCAATCTACCCTCATCCTATAGGCCTCATCCATTCCCCTAGTTACTAGATGAGCTACTACTACACTACATGAGTGTCTGTCATTATTTCGACAGTCTGTGCAGGGGCATATAACCAACTCAGATTCCCCTACTGTCTCACTAACAGAATGTACAAAATTCCAAGCACCAGACTCGTATGCAGGATCAGCTCTTTAGTTCATGCCATTCAGAAAAAGACATAAACTAAGTGTTACTAATTCCGTAAATAATAGTTTGAAGATAAGTAGCTAGTTAGATATGTATACCTGCGTAGCTGCACCCATGCCTTGTCCAGCATTATCACAGATGCTCTTATTGAAAACCCTTGCCACAACAATTCAAACCCATACATGATTCAAACAGCAAGAAAGCAAATCAAATTTTGTTATACACATGCCGAGACTAAACATCTAGTGAGATTCATCCATAAAACAATCACAATGACAAATTAAATGAAAAAGTACATAAACGAAATGCAAAGACTAAGTTTGGAATAGATGTGTCTAACCTTTCGAGGAGAAGTGTAGAACTTGTGATGTGTCTTCACCTGAGAAAACAAAACCTACTGCCGTTAACTACTCAAAATCTTATAAAGTGAAAATCTTCCTTTGGATTCACAATTCCCCCAATTCGAGTATATAAAAACCCTAATTTAACTCGTATATAGAAAATGCAGCAAAGGAGCCTTGAATGAGAGTGAAAATATGCATGCTTCACAATTCCCCCCAATTCGAGTATATAAAACCCCTAATTTCACTTGTATATAGAAAATGCAGCTAAGGAGCGTTGAGTGAGAGTGGAATCCAAGCAGACAAGAACGAGTAATGTAGTTACCTAGACTTTGTTTCGAGCGATTTGAGATTGGAAGAAGAGGTCAATTTACGATTCAGGGGAAGTGGTCGTTTCGAGATTGAGGGGACGAGGTCGAAATAGCCTGTGCTATCACTGAGACTTAGATCTGTCTGAAATAGATCGAAAGAATCCGACCAATTTCTGAGAATACGGCGACGACGGTGGTCGATATCGGGGGAGGAGATAGGTTTCTGGATTTTCAGATTGGCGGCTTTTTAAAAAAAATGTTGTAAGTGTTTTTTTTTTTTTTCAAAGGTCACATGTATGAAAACGAAATCGAGCAGACAAGTTTTTAATTTTTTCTCTAAGTGTTGGCGGTATTAGGTGTTATTTTCATTGACTTGGCGGTATTATATGTCAATTTTGATTCCCGCCTACTGAATTTTGAGGACAGCATTTTGTAAGAGCTATGATAAGATGTCAAAAACACAAAGTCTACATTTCATAGCACTTTCAGAAATCGTGCTATCTTAATGTGCTATCAATGTGCATATTTCTTGTAGTGACTTTAGAAGATGGTTTCCTATGGGATCCAAATGGTTGAGTTCTATAAAGGCCGAACGCCTAAGTGGCTACATGATGATGCACTTACGGGAAGTGATAAGCTATCAGATTCCTCATTCAACAATATTCAGCAGCTACCATTTAGACCCATAATAATATTATTATTTTTAGGTTTGTGAAACAAGTATTTTTATAGTGGGTTTCAATTACTTAATGCCACTCATATC
>OVBJ01002906.1:0-14747 GCA_900406535.1 Noccaea bulbosa
TAGTTATGTGATCGAAAGTATTCACACACCATCGTCTATATTGTCTTCTGAAATTCGGAATTCGGAACGCCGTGCAACCGTCACACTACGGGGCGTTTACAGAAATAAGGAAAAAGATCATATCTTGCCTCTGCAAAAATGTTTTTCTAAATTCCTATTTTCGGTATCATTTTAATATTATATTTATATTAATTTGTTCATATATTTTACTTTACAATTATCAGTCGCCTATTGTAGAATTTGCGTTCCTACAATCTTAATTCTGTAAATTTTCGTTTTTTGGTTATTGCACTAACGAAAACTGATTTTTGTGAAGTGTTTTTGTTATGTAAACAGGAACTGAAAATTCTGGATTAATTGGAATAATTTTTCCAATTTTCTGCAATTTTTTCTAATTATTTTTGCAGATTATCAGAAGTTTATGGAATTAATTTTCCGTTATTTCATAAATTAATATGATTATTTTGCAGGTTATCAAAGGAAGAAAATATAATTATTTCTTCTAATTTTCTGCAATTTATTTTAATTATTTTGCATAATTTTCAGAATTTGTTCAGTGTTTATATCTGAAAAAAATTATTTTCCTATGCAATAATAATTTTAATATTTTTTTAAAAATTGATATGAACAGGTGTTCATGGAAGAACTAAGTTCTGAAAATTGGATTAATTTTCTGATTATTTTTTCAGGGATTTTGGAGAATTTATTTTAATTATTTTCTGAAATTTATTCAGATTAAATTGTTAATTCCTGAATTTATTTGGAATTTTAAATCTAACCTATTTTTTGCAATATATTTGATATTATTTGCAGATGATGATATATGGTGCTGCAATTTGTTAAACCTATTAACAAATGTTTTGGGAGAAATTATTTGTGGTTTAAGAACACAATTTTCTTTCAATTGCTTTACATTGCATCATATTTGATAATGCTTATATCATTGCATTTATCTCTCTCATTAGTCTGCAGTTTGACTTTTGTTATTACGTTATTGAAAACGTTTCTTAACTTGATAAAGTAATTAGCATTAAATTAAATTGTTAAATTACGAATTTATTAATTCTGGAATTTTAATTTAATTATTTGTTGCAATTTATTAAAGCTATTTAAATTGCTTAATATATATTTGATATATTTCTAATATATTTGATATATATTTCTAATATTTTTGGGATGATGATTCAGGTTTGGCTTTTATGCAAATTGAATCAAGGAATGAGGAAACAAAAATATTACCAAAAATTAGAACATTTAAAAAAAAACAAATGTTTCTAAAGTGAAAATCAAATGAGTTGATACCCATTTTGGGAGTGGTCTATCATTTATGATTTTGTCTAACACCATTAAATATGGAGGTGTTATTGGTAACAAGTCTAGTGAGTTGACACACCAAATTTAGTTTGGTAACGGTCTTCCACTTGTGATTGTACTAAGTTATGATATTTTTATCATATTGTCATATTAGTGCTTAATGTTATAAACACAAGACTAATGTTAGACAAATTATGTGGAAAAGAGTTTAAAATTGGTTACAAAAGATATTGATCTTTCTAGCCAATGTTTAAACTTAAAATGCAAAAAATGCATATTTTTGAGTTATCTCAAGAAATGTGGGGGAGGCGTTGTTTACCACATGTCATATGAACTTTGAAAAGGTAATATACATTTGTATAAATACCTGAAAGTGTGGAAGTGCATAGCAAAAGTTGCGATGCCACCAACTAAAATTGTTAAACAATTAATCTCAAATGGAATAATCTTAATAGATTATATCTACTTGAATGACAACCTAGGATCCTTTAAAGGTGTGTCATGAGATCAAATTGTAAAATCATCAAGAGGAATGGGTTTAAAGCCTATAACTTAAGATGAGGTTTGGCGGTAACCCTACCTAACTGATTGGAGATCCCATGAAATAGGTTCAAGGGGAAAACTAAGTCAAACTGAATCAGCTAGCACTGGGAGACTCACGTCTCTACCCAGTTCCTAGGATGATGAACAGTGCTACCTGTAAGGTGTAGAGGATAAGCATTTGCTTTTAATGATTTGGGTCCATAACTTTGAAATATACATGGAGTAATGCAGGATACTCCTTTAAACAAAGTTAATGGCGAATCACCTTGTGAGTGTAAAATGGGGCCGTTTCTAGGAGAATAAAAAAGGCTATATTCTCTAAGTTCACTCATGATTATCCAGGCAAAGTTCACGGCCAAAATGAACACAATAGAGAACCTGATTCTGTGAGAGAATGAAGCTGTGTTATAGCTATTGTCTCGGTTTACATCAAAGCCCGAGAGGTTCAAGACATCATGTTCACCTCTTGGTCGAGTAAATCCGATAGCTTATAACAATGATTTGGTTCAAGGCTGAAAAATGCTACCAACTCATATACAGTGGATTTTTCGCATATACTCTCAAAATGTTTTTTGAGTCTTTTCGAGTCTTGTCTAGAGAGAGTCAAGTCTGTTAAGTCTAGAGTTGAGTCGTCCAGTGTCTAGAGTCATTTCTATTCATGTGGGGGATTGTTGGAACTCATTTTTGATAATATATTTATATGTCAAAAATGAAGTTGGTTTGAATGAGAAATGAAGATCCAAGTGGGTTGCTTGTATAGCATGAAATGTAACATTCATGAAATGTCCCAAATTGGAAGGTTGAGGTTAAATCCTCTTGTATATAAAGTGGAGAATTTAATACAAAGCTTAAAAGCTTGTATACACTTTGGTGTAGTGGAGAAAAAAATATCCGGGCTGAACTTGTGTTTCGGGCCTCGAGATTGGCAGTCGGGCCAAAGTCGATAAGATTAATCTTTTGACCAAGAATTCTTTTTGATTAAGTCAACAAAAAAAATATCTCCTTTAATTGTTTCATTGTTTGTAACGACAAATAAATGGAGGATTGAATTTTGTAACTTAAATTCAGTCAAGACAATTAAGAAGAGAATTAATTCTCACATCTCCACCTTATTGCTCTTCCTTGTACGTTGGATATGTTGGGCAAAAGGGGCTTTATAAAGCCATCNGAGAGTATAACACAGAAAAAAGGTTCGCGAGCTTATGTTTTTTGGGTGATGCAAACATAAGAAGTATGCAGTTGTATCCTGGAATTCGGAATGCCGTGCAACCGTCACACTACGGGGCGTTTACAGAATTAAGGAAAAAGATCATATCTTGCCTCTGCAAAAATGTTTTTCCTAAATTCCTATTTTCGGTATCATTTTAATATTATATTTATATTAATTTGTTCATATATTTTACTTTACAATTATCAGTCGCCTATTTTATATAGCCTTTCATTCATTCTCCTAGAAACGGCCCCATTTCACACTCACAAGGTGATTTGCCATTAGCTTTGTTTTAAGAAGTATCCTATAGTACTTCACTGATATCTCAAAGCAATGGACTCAAATCATTAAAAGCAAATGCTTATCCTCTACACAATACAGGCAGCACTGTTCATCATCCTAGGAACTGGGAAGAGACATAAGTCTCACAGTGCTCAAGTACACTTGAATTTGTTTTCCCTTTGAACCTATATCTTGGGATCTCCAGTCAAATAGGTAGGGTTACCATCAAGCATCCTTTAAATTCATAGGCTTTAAACCCATTCCTTGTGATGATATTACAACTTGATCTCGTGACAAACCTTTAGTAAATGGATCCGCAAGGTTGTCACTTGACTTAATGTAATCTACCGTGATTACACCAGTTGAGATCAAGTGCCTAATGGTTTTATGACGTCTTCTTATATGACAAGATTTACCATTATATTGATTGCTCAGTGCCCGAGCTATAGCCGATTGGCTATCACAGTGTACACGTAATGCCGGCACTGGCTTATCCCACATTGGAATATCTTCCAAAAAATTACGAAGCCACTCTGCTTCCTCTGCAGCTTTATCTAAAGCGATAAACTCAGACTCCATAGTGGACCTGGCCAACAAAGTTTGTTTGGAAGATTTCCAAGACACAGCTGCACCACCAAATGTAAAGACATATCCACTCGTGGATTTTGAGTTTTTGGAATCAGAAATCCAGTTGGCATCACTGTATCCTTCCAAAACTGTCGGTTCTTTACCATAGTGCAACCCATAACTTTTAGTATGACGTACATAGTCCAATACTCTAGTTATAGCTTTCCAGTGACTCTGTCCTGGATTACTAGTATAGCGACTCAGTACATTTACCGCGTGCGCTAAATCGGTTCTAGTACAATTCGTTAAATACATCAGACTTCCGATTACACGTGCATACTCCAACTGTGACACTGATTCACCCAAATTTTTCGTTAGGTGAAAAGTCGGATCCACATGAGTTTTTGCCTTTCCTTTTGAGTAGATTTTGAATCTCTCAAGTATCTTTTAAGCATAATGAGTTTGAGATAGGATGATTCCTTCGGAATTTCTAGTGATCTTTATCCCTAGAATAACATCTGCTAATCCCATATCTTTCATTTCAAACTTGCCACTTAGCATGTTTTTATTTTGACTGATCATGTCTTTATTACTACCAATAATGAGCATGTCATCAACATACAAACAGAGCAAAATATATCCATGCGGAGTACTTTTGATGTATATGCACTTATCACATTCATTAGTGATGAAACCATTTGACATCATTGCACTGTCAAATTTTTCATGCCATTGTTTTGGAGCTTGTTTTAGTCCATACAATGATCTCACAAGTCTACAGACTTTGTGTTCTTGTCCTGGGACAACAAACCCTTCAGGTTGTTTCATATAAATCTCCTCTTCTAAATCACCATTTAGAAAAGCGGTTTTCACATCCATTTGATGGATTTCAAGATCCCTTAATGCTGCAATTCCTATCAGCATAGAAACCGGAGAATAGGTGTCAAAGAAATCCAGACCTTCTTTTTGTCGGAAACCTTGCACCACAAGTCTAGCCTTGTACTTTTCAATAAAACCATCGGTTTTCAACTTTGTCGTGAAAATCCATCTACACCCTAGGGCTTTAAACCCTTCTGGTATATCGGTTATATACCATGTATGATGTTGCATAATGGAATCAATTTCACTATTGACGGCTTCCTTCCAAAAAGGAGCGTCTGGTGTAGACATGGCTTCAGTGAAATTTCTTGGTTCATTCTCTAAAAGAAATACCATTAAGAAATCTTCACCATAAGATTTTTCCTTACGAGCTCTTTTGCTACGTCTAGGTTCATCTTCAACATCTTCTGCAACATCCAACGATGTACCAGAAGTACTCACTTCATTTTCAGAAATTATCAGGTCTCTTTCTTCACGAGTTCGTTTTGGATTTTGTTTATCCTTACACGGAAACACGTGTTCAAAGAAAGATGCATTTCTTGATTCCATTATTGTATTTACGTGGATATCTGATTTATGAACCCGAAACCGATAAGCACTGCTATTGCGTGCATATCCGATGAAAATACAATCAACTGTTTTTGGTCCGATTGTGACTTTTTTGGGAGGTGGCACAACGACTTTTGCTAGACACCCCCACACTTTCAGGTATTTGTACGAAGGTATAGTACCCTTCCAAAGTTCATATGGTGTTTTACCAGTGACTTTATGCGGAATTTTGTTGAGGATATAGTTTGTGGTAAGCAACGCTTCCCCCCCACATGTTCTGGGCTAACCCAGATTCCTGCAACATCGCATTCATCATCTCTTTAAGAGTTCGGTTTTTTCGTTCCGCAACTCCATTAGATTCAGGTGAGTAGGGGGCTGTCGTTTGATGGATAATGCCATGTTCCTTACAGAACGCATTAAAAGGTCCATCATATTCGCCTCCTCTATCACTTCGAACTATCTTTATAGTTCTATCGAGTTGTTTTTCAACCTCGTTTTTATAGTCCTTGAATTTTTCCAAGGCTTCGTCTTTGCTTCGTAGCAAATAGACATAACAATATTTTGTACAATCATCTATGAAAGTCCCAAAATATTTTTTTCCACCTCGAGTTTGAACAAATTTTAAATCACACAAATCTGTGTGAACTAAACCAAGAGGTTCAGTTGTTCTTTCAACAGGAGGGGATGGGGTTTTTGTGAGTTTAGCCTGTACGCATACTTCACATTTATCTTTCAACGATTTGAATTTTGGAATTAGGTTCAACTTAATCAATCTTTGTATAGATTTATAATTCACATGCCCTAACCGTTCATGCCAAATGTTGAAAGACTCAACCAAATAAGAGACTTCATTCTTCTTATTGATTAACACAGGAGTTTCAACATTGTTTTGGGTGACTGTCTTTACAAACATTTTGACTAGCCCACCCATAACAAACCCCTCACCCAAGTCAACCCCATGTTTCTTGAGCACAAGCTTATCAGACTCAAAAGATACAACAAATCCGGCCTTGTTTAAAAGCGTGCCAGAAATTAAATTCTTTCGCATGTCTAACACATGTTTGACATTTTTGAGAGTTATCTCATGTCCCGAAGTCATTAGAAGCTTAACTTCACCATGACCTTCGATTTTGGATGAACCGGTATTACCCATTAACAACCGCTCCTCACTTTTGTATTTTTGATAAGTACAAAAGAAGTCTTTATCAATACATATGTGAGAGGTGGCACCTGTGTCATACCACCAACCCTTTATATTGTCATCAACCATATTAACTTCGGTGATCATAGCACATAAGTTAGGTTGAGACATCAGTCCCATGCTTATAGCAATAGGCATTTTCGGAATCTGGTTCTGATTATTATCAGCACATAAACCAGTTCCTACAACCAATGGAATCATTGATGGCTGACCTCTTCCAAAATGGAGCGTCGACTCATCAAATCCATTATCATTTACACCAAAATTGTTGTTACTCATACTTTCGTATATCAACCAATATCAAGCTCAAAAAAACAAAAGAATTATTTAAACAATTTAAACAAATAAGAATAAACTGAATAAATAATTTAAATATAAATTTCCAAATAAATAAATTAATTCAGAAAAATAACAGATGAACTTCACGCAAAGATACGAAGAATATGCAACCTATTAAGTCAACAACTATAATAAATTGCAATATTAAATTAATAAACAAAATCAGTGCAGCAATCGAAGCTAACCAAATCAATTAAACAATTTTCACAAAGTATCGAAACAATAACACAGATGAAGCGATGATGCAGCGTAATAATAAATCAATTTAAATGACAATGGCAGCGAACGATCGAAACTAAAAAAAAATCAAAGTGATCAATAAACTCTGCAGAAATAAGAACCAATCTGCAGAAAAATAACCTGACTGCAGGAATAATAGAAATCCTGCAAAAAAAAATCAGAATAATTTCTGAAAAAACAGAAAATTAATTCCTTGAAATTCTGATAATCTGCAAAAAAAAAAAAATCAAATTAATATAAAAAAATCAGGAAGAATTAATCTTTTTTATCCTGAATTTTCAGTTCCTGTTTTCATCAAAAACTTGAAAAGGTGATCAGTTTTTCGTTAGGATAATAACGAAAAATTAAAGAATTAAGATTGTAGGACAAATATTTCTACTATATGGCAAACTGAACAACTCTTAAATATAATGATAAAAAACAGAATGAAAAAATACAAGATACAATACCAAGAAAAGATAAACGAAGAACGGGATTGTGCGGAGGCGAGACACTCTTTCTTAATTCTTTAATTGCCCGCAGTGTGACGGTTTTTTAACGCATTCAGAATCCCAAGATACAACCGCACTTCGACTATTCTGCAACACTCGGAATAGAAGCTAACGAACCTAGAATTTGTGTGTACTCTCAGACTCAAGAACAAATAGAATAATAGAAAAAAAATAATAATAATGAAGGATGATTGCTGTTTTGTTTTTTCTGTTTCGTATCTCATGAGAGGAGGAGCTAGGAGCCTTTATGCTCAACACTACGAAAACGTCAATCTTAGTCCACGTCCAATTTAATTGATTTTATTGTCCTTGACTATCAATTAAGATTAAACAAATGAATTAATATCACACAGATTTCGTAAGTTCTGGAAATCAAAAAGACAAGATATTTATATTTATGTTGACTCATTTAATTAAAAATCAGTCAATATGAATTTATAAAAAAATATATATATATATAAGTCAAATCACAAATTCTTTTCTTCAATACACTAACGTGTATTCAAGGTTTATGAACCTTGTAAATTAATTTTTCCATAATATATACAAGAGAATATCATCTCATGTTTTCAATATGGGACATTTTTACAAATGTTACAGTTTTAAGATTTATAAGTCGACTGCCAATCCCGAGGCCCGAAACACAAGTTCAGCCCGGATATCTTTATTCTCCAATACACCAAAGTGTATACAAGCTTTTAAGCTTTGTATTAAATTCTCCACTTTATATACAAGAGGATTTAACCTCAACCTTCCAATTTGGGACATTTCATGAATGTTACATTTCATGCTATACAAGCAACCCACTTGGACCTCCATTTCTCATTCAAACCAACTTCATTTTTGACATATAAATATATTATCAAAAATGAGTTCCAACAAAAACTTAAAAAACAGATGATGAAGAAGAAAGGAAATCGATTTGGAAAATTTTTGAAAAAAAAAAAATCCGACCTGAGAAGGATCCGCGTCTTTATCCGAAACAGAATATAGATTTTAATTAAAAAAATCAAAAATACTCTAAAAAACTGTGAGCTCGCCACGTCAGCCAAAAAGTTTCTCCTTTAATATATTGTAGGATAAGCCTACAAATTTAAACCGAATCTTGAAGTTTCAAATTTAGATTTTATTTGGATAACTAATTTTAGGCTCTGAAACAAATTAGTTGTTTTACTAATCGTGAGCCCATTTAGTAATTTTTAGAACCGAGGCCTGATTTTGTTTTTGGTTATCAGTTTTTCTTTTTAGACACTTGTTTTTCTGTTCATATTTAACTTTGGTTAGACTTTTTTTTTTCAGAGAACAAATTTGCTTTGTCGAAACTTTCTCAATTCCAACCCTAATTTGGATATGTCTAAACACCTTTTGAGCTTCTTCTTCCCGAAATCAACTTCTCACGATCTCTTAAACATGTAATCTGCTTACTTAAATTGATTTCCATTTTTTTCTAAAATTCTTCTCCTCTTTTGGATGATGGTCTCACTACAAGAAAACAGTGGAATTTGCGACGGAATTATTTGTCTCGCAATTCCGTCGCAATTTGTTCGTCGCAACGATAGTTCTGTCGCAAATCCGTCTCAATCTTGCGATGGAAACAACTCCGTCGCAACTTGGCGACGGATTTGCGACTGTATATATTCCATCGCAAATCTGCGATCGATTTGCGAGGGAAAAAAATCTTTCGCAAATTTGCGACGTAAAATTTGCGACGTAAAATTTGCGATGGATTCCGTCGCAAATTTGCGAGGGTATCATTTCCTTCGCAAGTATACGACGAAAATGATTATGTCGCAAATTTACGACGGAATCATTTCCATCGCAAATTTACGACGGAAATAATTCCATCGCAAATGTGCGAGGGAACCGTTTACGTCGCAAATTTGCAAAGGACTGTATTTCGTCGCAATTATAGTTAATTTTCTAAATTTTATTTTAAATTATTAAATAGTTTTCTAAATTAATTTAATAATAAATAAATGAAATTAAAAAAATGAAAATCAAATATTAAATTAAATTAAAATTAATTCAAATATCATTAAAAATATTCATAAATAATATTAAAAAAAAAACAAAAAAAAACAAAAACTAAAATTCATCGGATGTTGCGCTGGTTCTGGCCTGATCCGATCCGCCGGTTTCGCCCGGTCTCCTAGTTCCGCCCTTGACTTACTGCTGGTTTGGATGCAAACGGGTTAGAATCTCTTTGAGCTTCAGATCAGGCGCGCCCAAGTAGTCGAACACCACCTCGAACACCTCAACCTTCGACTGTGTTGCAGTCAATTTATCCTTAAACTCAGCAGCCTCGTTGGAATCTTGGAACCGACTTGAAGCGGAACCGCTCGCAGTATCTTCCCCTTTCTTCGGGGAGCGGACTGAAAAACCAAAAAAAATATTGAAATTAAAAAACCAACAAAATACATAAGAATAAAAATAATTTAAACCAATATGATACAAATTTACGGAGGAAGCAGAAGCGATGCTATCGGGATCATCATTCTGAGTCAACTCTTGTAGTTTCGAATTGACGTCGTTGTAGAGCTCCTCAGCATCGTCATCGAGGAAAGTGTGATCCGGATTCCGCTTCACCTCCTCGAGAACTGCCAGCCAATCCATCTCTGAATCTCCTCGTTGCTCGGCCTATAAAATAATTTTGATTTGATGAATATGATTAAAAATTCAAAGAAATAAATATATATTTAAAAAATGATTGAAAAAAAACTTACAAGGATTTCCCCGCGACGAATGAATGAAGTTCGGCCGGATCGATGTGTAGATTTACTGCTGCTCTTCGCCCGAGCGGACTTGCTGTTGTCACTCCTTCTCAGGTGATTCAGATTCTTCCTATATTCAACCAAGCCCGTCCACATATTCGGATCAAAGTGAAGTGGCTTGGCAGCATCTCCCTTGGCGATCCACAACTTCTGCCACCGGGATACCATATCCGGCAACCGATCATGGACTTTGGCACATAACTCCTTAAAAACCGTATCGGTAATGCCGCTCTCCCAGTGAAACTTGTGCTTAAAAAAAAAAAAAATAATCTTAGTGATCAGCAATAAGAAAATATTTTTTAAAAATAAATAAAAATCACACTAAAACTTACAAGCAAAAGTATTGAACCAACGTCGGAGAGCGGCTTCACATCCTTCCACTGGCCATAAGCATCTTGGTAATCTTGTTCAAATATTTCCGTAACGGCTGAGGCAACGGATGAATCATGAGTGAACCTGAAAAAGAAAACAATACACTTTAACATTATAAAATGTACAATATAAAATAAAACAAAAATTAATAAAAATTAAAAAATATATACCACAATGTTTTCGGTGGGCGGCGTGGATGAAGATGAGGAAGAAGATTATGACCGGGCTCATCCAAAATTTCCCTAATAGCCGCGTAAAATGGGGCTCTAGCGGCCTCAATATGGGCCTTAATTGCGGCTGCGGCTGACGGACGAGGTGGGGAAGGAGACCGAGACCGTGTCCGCTGGTGCTGCTCCTGTAACGTAGAACCATAGTAACTACTTGTACGGGCCCGGGAACCCCCAAGACCTCCCTGCTGACTGATGTTGGCCCGGGAACCACCACGGACAACCCCGGAAACCCCGGAACCTCCCTGCTGACTGATGTGGGCCCGGGAACAACCACGGGAACCCCCGGAACCACCTCTCTGCCGATCGAGGTACTCGGTGTAGGTGTTGTCTTGCTCCATCTGCCAAAAATTAACAGAATATTATTAAAACTAAAAATATAACAATAAGAGACAAAATAAAAAGAACATCACACTTCTGATTTATAAATCTCATACTTTTATATACTTATAAAAAATCTGCAATAAATTAAAAAAGTAAAATTAAAAATAAATAATAATTGTACAAATAAAAATAAAAAATGCACTAATAATTAGTACAATACATTTTATATAATGTATCAATTTAAAAAAATAATATTAAAAAAATTATTGTAATACATTTTAGGTAATGTAACATTAATGGCTTAATTTAAGTAATAATTACCTTCACAAAATTATTCAAAATTATACTCTTAAAATCTAAATTTTTTTATTGTAAACCTAATATTTCTCTTTACACATACATTTCATACTCTAGTAAATTGTTAATAATTATATTTATTTATTCTAATAACTTTAAAAAACTGAAAATAAATAATGTGATTATTTTTTAATTATATGAAAAACATCTATGTGTATTTTGACTGATAATTTTTAATTAATACTTATAATTTTTGATGAGTTATTATTTTTATTAGTAAGATTTTAAATTTTATTTTCGTAAGTTCTAATTGCATAAGAATAGAAATATAAAAATGCATTATATTACAATAAATATTGTTTCTAGTTAATAAATATATATATTTACTTTAGAATTTTTAAATATATATATATATATAATATAGTTTTTTATGAGAAAAATATGTAGACAAAAACCAAAAACTAAAAAATCCACTATTCAAGTTAAAAAAAAAACGAAAATCTACAGCAAAACCAAAATCAAAAACCAAAATCTAAAATCAGAAACTAAAATCTGAAAACCATAATCCAAAATCTAAAAACCAACCAAACATTTATGGACTTAATTATCTACAAAAAATATTGGGGAAGATGATACCTAGAAAAAACGGCGGTGGCTGAGACGGCGGTTTTGAGGCGGCGGCGGCGGCGGAGATATCCGATACACGCGGCGGCGGTGAAGGCGACAGCGGCAGAGAGAAGGAAGACTGGCGGGGAAGAGAAAAGGCGGGGCGGGGATGAGGAGCGGAGGCACGGGGAGGAGGAGCGACGGCGCAGATGCAGACTAGACGAAGATAGCGGCAAGAGGAGAAGACGGCGG
The DNA here is from genome assembly GCA_900406535.1 of Noccaea bulbosa. NCBI lineage: Eukaryota > Viridiplantae > Streptophyta > Magnoliopsida > Brassicales > Brassicaceae > Noccaea > Noccaea bulbosa. The sequence continues at coordinate 12,465 of OVBJ01002906.1, forward strand.
CGCGAGAGGAGACCGGACTGGATCTGAGGCGGAACACGACGGCCGGAGAACAGAATCGTCAGAAGCCGTCTGCGTCGCGATGGATGCATGAGGCCGGCGACGGGAGGAGACGATGGACCGGATCTGAGGCGATGCCGGCGTAGAAGAAGAAGGAGAGAGGTCGGCGGACGGACCGGATCTGAGGCGATGCCGGCGATCAAGAAGAAAGAGAGAGATCGGCGGCGGGTTTTTCTCGGAGGGGAGAATTCAGTTTGAGCTTCACTCAAACCAGTGCGTGAACATATATAGAAAATATATTCCATCGCAAAGTTGCGACGATTTGGGATGGAAATGCCCCGTTCCGTCGCAATTCCGTTGCAACTTTGCGATGGATTTGCGAGGGAACTGTTGGAAACCCTAATCGAAACACGGTTTGGGTTTCTCGCAAATCAATCGCAATTTTGCGACGAAATTGCGATGGAAATGCCCCATTCCGTCGCAAATCCGTCGCAAAATTGCGATGAATTTGCGATGGAAAGTTTGGATTAGGGTTTCCTACATGTTCCTCGCCCGTTGCAATTTTTCGATGGAATTGCGATGGAAATGCCCCATTCCATCGCAAATTTGCGATGGAAATGCGATGGAATATTACGTTTAGGGTTTACGGTTTAGCGTTTAGGCTACGGAGTAATAAGGGTTGTAGATATTGATTATATATGCTTATTAGTAGATGAATTTGAATATGAATGTCGATATTGAACACATACATATACATATATATATGGCCGATGTTTCAACGAAACCGTTTGTAATGTTATATACGTCGTAAGCTTCAATGAGCTTGATATGTACGGAGTTCAAGAGAAACCTATTTTATTCAGTAAAAAGCTTTTAGGGTTGAATTATATAGTACAAAATAAGATTATATTAACCCAAACCCTTGTTATACGAAAAATAGGAAACCCTAAACCCTAAAACTTGGGTTTCCATCGCAATTCCATCGCAAATTTGCGACGGAATTGCGATGGATACCAAAAATTTTACCGATCCATCGCAATTCCATCGCAAGTTTGCGACGGATTTGCGATGGATATCCAATAAATTTACAGTCCATCGCAATTCCATCGCAAACTTGCAATGGGAATGCGATGGATACCAAAAAATTTAACGATCCATCGCAATTCCATCGCTAATTTGCGACGGATTTGCGATGGAAACTCAATAAATTTACAATACATCGCAATTTCGTCGCAAATTTGCTGTCTCTTTTCCAGCCAGGTGACTGACCACGATGAAACGACCGACCTCAATCTCTACCTCCGCGGAAACCTCCTCGGAATCCCCCTCCTCGATCTTCTTCCACCACCAAACCCACGACCACCACTCTACTCTTCCCCCGGTTTACCCCATGTTGATCCTCCGTCATCATGGGGTAAGAAGGATGACGGAGAATTAACATGGGGTAAAAAGGATTACGGTGGATCTTCTTGGGGTAAGAAAGGATGACGGTGGATCAACATGGGGTAAACCGGGGGAAGAGCAGAGTGGTGGTCGTGGGTTTGGTGGTGGAAGAAGATGGAGGAGGGGGATTCCGAGGAGGTTTCCGCGGAGTTAGAGATGGAGGTGGGTCGTTTCATCGTGATCAGTCACCTGGCTGGAAAAGAGACAATCAAGAAAGCACTTGGATAATTTTTACGTCGGAAATACAAATTCATCACAATTCAAAATTAAATACAAACAACTTAATTAAAATACAAAGAAAAACCTTAAAATTAATCAAAGTCATTTTCATCGTCATTTTCAGATACGCCAGAGTTTTCACTGTGCTCCCGTTCTTCTTCATCAGTCAGAGACTCTTCGAATTCATCGCCTTCTCCATCTTCACCTGAATCGTGAACGACGTCTTCAACTTCTCTGTTCTGGGGGTCAACGTGTATGATATTTTCTGTGGATTCGGGTTTGAAACTTCTGCATCTCTGTCATGCTGCATGACCACTTCATCGTCTAAACCAAATACATAACCTCTTGGATTGACCTTTATGACCAATAACCAAGTCTCCCGTCTTTGCCTAACTCGAGGATCAGGAATAAAACACACTTGCTCTGCCTGCGATGCAAGGATGAAGGGTTCGAACTTGGAAAATTTTCGGGTTGCATTTACATCGGTGACACCTACCGTCTCGTTTCTGCGAACCACTCGACCTGGTGTCGGATCATACCAATCACATTTGANCGTCTCGTTTCTGCGAACCACTCGACCTGGTGTCGGATCATACCAATCACATTTGAACATAATACATTTCA
>OVBJ01002907.1:0-14746 GCA_900406535.1 Noccaea bulbosa
CCAACATAAAAATAGCGTCCACCAACGGTTATCCAGCTGTTTAATTGTACGAAAACTCATTGGAAGAAGTGAAACTCGCGGTTCCAGATCTATGAGCCTTCTCAAACGGAGATCCAACCCCCGTAAAACCAAATCATAAACTACTTCCTAGAAAAATTCATTTTTTNATCCAAAAAAAGACCACCTAAATCAGAAATTGACTCTTCTGTAAACCAAACTCTAAAAGTGACCCTGAGTGTAAATCACTCTGTTGCAAATTATGTTTTGTTTGTATTATTTTGGCATTCTTTTCTTTTGTTACATGCAGTTGGATTCACATGTGAAGATTGTTATCGCATAAACCTTGGTCAAGTACTCAAGTTAAAAAAAAAATTTCCACTTTAATTCCATAATATTCCTGTTCCATTATTTTTTTCCCCTTTTTATGTGGGATTAAAAGCATTTTCAAATTGAAAAAATTACCCTTACTAAGCGAGAAAATTACATCTAGAGTCACTTTTCCACTTATCAATTACACTTTGAGTCACTTATTGAAAGTGGTGCACTTTTAATAAGTGAATTGACAAAACTCTCCTTGTTTCTCTCTTTTCACATTTCTTCATTGTTTTTTTCACATTTACCTTTCATCTTTTTACCTTCTTTTTCTCTAATATAAAAAATTCATTCCTTCATGACAAAAAAAAAAAAAAATTCATTCCTTCTTTTTTCTAAAACCCCATTCTTCCATCGACAATACAATTCACTCTAATTCTATCCATTTCTAGAGGTATGTCTTGACGGAAAAAAAAGAGTTTCCTCTTCCTAATTTTCACCTCAGCCCCTTTTACTCACTTGAAAACCTTTCTAGGAATTTTCTAGGGAAAAAGAGTAGCTTCTCTTTTTAAGAATTTCTCAATTTCCCTTCCTCGGGCTCTTCTTCTCTCTATGGGTTTATATGAAAGGGAAGCTTCGAATATATCCATTCTTATTTGGGGCTTTCGTTTTCTATTTTATTAAATTCAAGTTTTTGGATTCAATTCTCGATTTTCTATAGAAACAATGCTTGGGTTTCTACGGAGAAGTTCCCTCCATTGCTAAACCATGATAGTTACAGATTCGTTGTGGATAGTTCTAATGGATGATTTATTTAACTAGTGTGGACAGTTCTCTTGGACGGCAATATAATGGAGCATCAAATTTAAGGCTATCGAGATCCGATACATCAGAATCTGGTCGGATTTGATGAGGAGAGAGAGCGATTGAACTTTTTGGACTTCCGGTTCATCACCGAGAGAAGAAAAAGTTCGGGCTTTGTGTTGTTCCACCGTCTCCAAGCTGCTGATGATAACTCTTTTTGGTGGGCACTTACACATGGATAGTTTCTAGTGGATAGTTTAATTTGGATGATTTGAGTCTATGGACAAATTTATATGGATGAATTGTTTTTCACTATGTCTTTCGACACAAAATTCCTTAAACACGTTATGCTCTGAAATTTGTGTATTTAATTGAAAACAAAACGTTCCCACAACAAAATCAGCTATTGATTAGTCTTTTTGATCATAGAGTTTTCAACTCATTAATTTTTAGAACTTTCGTTGGAGAATCTGAATTAACCTAAGCCAAAACACCTTGGTTTCTGACCAAAACAAAAAAATCGTCCAATTCACAACCATCCAACATTCAACCGTTCATCTAAAAATAGCGTCCAAAAATGGTTATCCACATATTTTATGGTACAAAAATGCATTGGTACAAGTGAAATCCGAGAAGCCAGATCTATGAGCCTTGTCATCAGATTGCCCACTAACACATTTTCGTACTTTAAAATATACTTGAACGAGAAGAAAACAAAAATCTTTGTCACTTATGATCTTGCAATTTTCCACAGTTAATTTACCCATCAAGCATTAAATTATCCAAAACACCCAAATCAGAATTTTGGTTTGAGATTCAACTTACAAACGTCTATTCATCTTCCAAATTGTGTAAGTATCTGATTCAACTAACAAACCGTCCACATATCGTTTTTGCACTCAATAAATAAGCTATGCATGTAAGTATGGGATTTACAAATTAACAGAGATCGTTTTGGTGTCTCCGGCCAACAAAATCACACAGGCCATACAGTCAGCCCAGAAAAATTTATCAGAGAACAAGTAAATCCAAATATTAACTTACACTCTCATTAAGGATAAAATCGACTTATTACACCACTAGAATCTAAAAAAAGTGCATCACTTTCAGAAAGTTACTCTTTCTGTAAAGAGAGTGACAAAAGTGACTATTAGTGTAAATCACTCCTTACTAAGCAGACACAAAAATAGTTTGATTTTGGATTTTGGATTTTGGATTTTAGTTGATAATCAAAACCATATAAAAATCACTCTATATTTTTGTTTTGTATTTACTAAAATTATCTTACATATCACCAAAGTTTGGTGTTAGTGTTGGAAAAAAAAATAGTTGGGCATATGGATCCCTTAATATAAATAGGTTAATTCTTGTGTAGAAATTAAAGACAGAGAGATAGAGAGAAAAGGGGCACATAAGATACGTGAGTCTCCTACTCCTAATAATCCGATAACCGAAAACATGCCTCTCTGCAATAATTCCTCCGGCAACCTCGCCGTGGCCGTTATTCTCCTCTTTGCCGGCGCCCTATATATTAGCTTCTCCTCTCGTTCAATTTCCAATCCTCTCTCCGTTCTCCAATCTAATATCAACACTCCCAAATCACTGGTAAGATGATTCATAATGCTATGTTGGACTCTATAGAGTTAATACATGAGATGATATTAATATATTGAAGTGGTGACAGAGAAAGATAGAGTTTCCGGTGGACGAGCTAGAGGCTACGCTGGACAGAGCGGCGGCAGGAAACAATAAGACAGTGATAATAACGGTGGTGAACAAAGCGTACGTGGAAGAAGTTGAAGGAGGGAGGACTATGTTGGATCTGTTCTTGGAGAGTTTTTGGGAAGGAGAGAGGACTCTGCCCCTTCTTGACCATCTTATGGTGGTAGCAGCGGATCAAACGGCTTACGATCGCTGCCGCTTCAGGAGGCTCCATTGCTACAAGATGGATACGGAGGGGCTTGACCTAGAGGGAGAGAAAGTATATATGTCAGCTGATTTCATTGAGATGATGTGGCGGAGGACTCGCTTGCTCCTTGACGTCCTCCGCCGCGGCTACCATCTCATTTTTACGGTTAGTTTTTTTTATTTGTTTTTATCTTTTTTTTCTTTGCTCAAAAAATCTTGTAAAGGTAGTATTACACTTTGTTAGGGTTTTGGAACTACAATGCTTTGGCATTCGTGATTCTTCTAGCGTATTTTAGAATTCTGATACTTAGTAGTGATTTAAAATTTGTCAGGACACGGATGTGATGTGGCTAAGGAGTCCATTCTCTAAGTTAAACAACAATGGGAGCTTCGATATGCAGATAAGTGTGGACAATAGCGACGTGGGAGGACACTCGATCAACACAGGATTCTACCACGTCCGGTCTAACAACAGGACCATCTCCCTCTTCCAAAAATGGTACGACATGAGGCTTAACACGACGGGCATGAAGGAACAAGACGTCCTCAAGAACCTCCTCGACTCGGGCTTCTTCAATCATCTCGGCCTTACCGTTGGATTTCTCAATACCACCTACTTCAGTGGCTTCTGCCAAGATAGCCCTGACATGGGCGCTGTTACCACCGTCCATGCCAACTGCTGCCGCCACATCCCTGCCAAGGTCTCTGATCTCACCCTTGTTGTACGTGACTGGAAACGCTACAAAGCCTCTCATGTCAATAGCAAGTGGAGCCCTCATATTAAGTGTTGGGGTTCATGGAATGACACTCACTATGTCCCCAAGATCTGACTCTCTTCCTTTACGTTAATGAGACTGCCGCCACATACCTACCAAGGTCTTTGATCTTACTATTGTTCCGAGTGACTGGAAACGCTACAAAGCCTCACATGTCAAACAAGTGGAGCCCTTATGTTAAGTGTCGGGGTTCATGGTATAACACTCCACTGTGTCCCCAAGATCTGACCCGATCGATCTTCCTTTATGTTAATGAGATTGCTATATATAGTTATAATACACAGCATAATTAATTAACTGCATCTCTTCTTTCTTACTTAATTAGTGATGATTTTTTTCTTCTTACCACTCCAATCAGGATTAGTCCCCTAATGACAACCAACCATCTTGTACTCGTGCTACAAGAACATGTTTATATATAGCTCTCGGTACTTGGTTACAGCAAGTTATGGTACAAAAATAATATCTGGTACGAGATCAGCTAACATCTACCATCTAGCTATGTGTAACGAGAGTTACATTCCCAATATAAATGTCTGAAAACGCAGAAGTTCTACCAAAAAGATAATAAAAAATTAACAATCAACTCTATGATAAACCATGAGTTTTAAATGAAACTGATCTTTAATGCTTTGCTGAAAAGAAAAACTCCAAGTAAGTCCTTCTTGTTGCCTTTGTGATATATAATGAGAATAATGACCATCTATTCCTAAGATGTGAAGTAAGTGAGCAGCTATGGGACTTCATTCTAAAAAGGTTATGTTACGATGTATTTGGTTTTCACACTTGGACTGCAATCACTTGCTGCCTGGGAATCAAAGATAATACCTCCCTAGGATCTTAAGGCAAATGGTGGCTCATGCCACAATCAACAATGTATGAGCAACAGGCTCTTCATTAATGTGTCACCCCCAACNCACAGCACCATTTGTCCATTTCTGACGGTGGATCCACTTTGATTGCTCGGAATTTTATATTTTCTAATTAATTTTGTTTTTCACTTTTTATTAAATTGAAAAACTGAACGATTAAAAATTAAAAAATTGTATTATTAAAAATTAGAAAATATATTATTTTATATTTTCATTTTCATAATTAATTAGTTGTTTAATTACTTGTTTTTATTTGTTTTTTCTTTTCATTTTGGGAAATTACCATGTGGAAGCCTAGTTAAATTGTACTATTAAAACTTAGAAAATATATTATTTTCTAATCTTCAGCGTGGTGCAAACAAAGCCGTTCATCGAGATCCTTGTATTTTAGTGAAGTTGTGAGATTTGTCGTTGTAAAATTGTTTTAGTAGTTGTTTTAAAAAATTTGAATATTTATGATAATATAAAATAAATTATTTATTTTATTTTGTCAGTTTTGAATATTTACTTTTAGTTATTAAATAATTTAATGTATTAACACATGTCATTGTCTTAATATTTTAGGATATATAATTAGAATTGTGATAGTTCAAATATCAGATCGGATATTGTTTCGGTTTTGGATATGAACTGATAACAAAACATATTAATGATATTAATGAAGAAGAACCATCAAATATTTTTTGGTACAACCGAAGCTGAAATGTACTGATCATTTCGGATCAGTTCCGGTTCAGGCTTTCGGTTCCCGTTTTTTGGCCAGGGCTATTCACACAATAAAAAGGTTGATACAAAAGAAAGTTACCTTGAATAATGGCACAAAATACATTTACAGCGTTGGAAGCAAGACGCAGTTTTAATTTTTAACCATCCAAACTCTTTTGGTAAGGGGTAAGCAAGAAGAGAGGATAAAACAAGAAACAAACAAACATGCAAAAGAAAAAGAAAAGAAAAGAAAAAGAAGAGACAAAGACACACGGGAGAGTCGACCAAAAAAAAAAAAAAAAAAACACACGGGAGAGAGAGCGAACACAAATTCGTTCTTTTTTCCCCTTTGGCTTTTTCTCTCACTCTCTCATCTTCTTCGTCTGATTCTCAAAAATTAAACTCCTAACTTAAGAAAAAAAAAATAATCTCCAAGAAAAAAATAATCTTCCAAGTTTCAGTCAAAGGTGGTTCACACAGTTAATGCTGAATCTTGCTTCTTTGCGGCGTTGGGCATAAATGGTGAATCTGACTGAATTTCGTAAGTTATATTCCCCAGAAACTCTTCTTCGCTCTTAAATTGAATTTTGTGTATCAAATCTTAAATCCTAATTAACGTCGCCGACTACATTATCCAGATTATGGAAATATTCCGCTTTGAATTTCTCGAATTCCGTCTAATTTATAAGATCTTGAGCTAGGTTTGTTTAATTCTTAGTCTTTCTTGCTTTCCCTTAAGCTATTTTTGGCAGATCTGGAACACAAAACCCTAGAAAAGACCATCATTGTCGAGTAACTCTTTAATGGTTTAGTCTCTGTAACTATACCTTAAATGTGTTTATTAATTGACTGTGCAAATGGTTTTTAAAGCTCTACACTTTTCAAGATTTACTATTTTGGGGAATTGAGTGTTAGTTTTCAAAATTTGTTTTTTTAGAGTTCATTACTTGGGCACACACAAAAAGTGAATCATAATTAGAAAGCGTTTGGATTCAAACTCAATGCTGTTTAAAGTTAGGTTTCATAATATCAAACTGTTCATCTTAATTGGAATCATTTGCTTTTTTTTGTCAGACTCAAATTAGTTGTAATGAGTTGTTGAAGCTTTGACTTGTCTCCTAAGCTCGTACTTAATCTATCTGTATCATCTTCTCCTGTCTCTTTACCATTATTTAATACAATCCACCTACATCTTTGGACCTTCATCATTGCTCCTGACATGGTAGCAACTCTTTTAAGAACACTACAGACCTGCCCACATTTGATCTCTGTATATTTGGGAAGTAACCCAAAAGAGTTAGATTCTTTAGTGTAGATTTGGTTTAACAATGATTTAAAGATCAACAAAACAGATATTTAGATGACATAGTCTTCTTTATATTAAGATGAACAAAATGTGACTAATCTTTGCTTTATTATATTTATGCTCTTGTATAATCTGATTGAAGCCGGCCAAAAGTGATTGGTGCTGACTTTTAAATGAGCTGTTGTTATATTTCAGCCAACTAGCAAAGATACAAATTATATTCATATATAAAAAAAAAAACATTTTTCATTTCAGTCTCTTGATTTCTATGAAAACATAATGTGGCAGAGAGCTGTTTGCATTGTGTACCTTTCAGAATCTTTTATTGATTGATGTTTTCATACAGGATAACCTCTACTGAGGCATCCAATGTTGAAGGGAAACGCAGAGCCTAAGCAGAAGAAAGGTAAGATTTTTATTTGAATTTTGTGTGATTAATGTCAAAATGTTGTGATCATCTGAGCAAGAATTTCCTGAATGAGCAGGCTGGTCTGAGTCGCTGCTAGATTTTAAGTCAGGGTTTGGGGAAAAGATGAAATTTGTGTCAAAGAAACGTTGGAAATCTCTTGCACCTCTCCATCTGAAAAGCAAATCGGTTGCGCGGTTTTGCTTCTTTTCGAAGTTGAAGTCAGGCAACCACGGTCCGGGCCGTGCACCGGTCTATCTCAACGTTTACGACTTGACTCCTATCAACGGATATATCTACTGGGCAGGCCTTGGTATATTTCACTCTGGTGTAGAAGGTAAAGCTTTACGAGAGCTTTGTGTTTTCTTGTTTGATACTGCCTCTTTACTATCCGAAAGATTAGCCAACTCTGAGCGTTTCCTTGTTGAATGCGCAGTTCATGGAGTGGAATATGCGTTTGGTGCCCATGATTATGCAACAAGTGGTGTATTCGAGGTCGAGCCACGGCAATGCCCGGGATTCAAATTCAAGAAATCGATATTCATCGGAACGACGAACTTAAACCCGGCGCAAGTGAGAGAGTTTATGGAGGACATGGCTTGCAGTTACTATGGGAACATGTACCACTTGATTGTCAAGAACTGTAACCATTTCTGTCAAGACGTTTGCAACAAGCTTACGGGCAAGAAGATCCCCAAATGGGTGAACCGGCTCGCGGAAATAGGTACGACGAGTAACAGAGGTTTGCTGCATTTGCTTGCAATTTCTTGAAGAATTCTGAAGACGAGTTTGCTTTTTTCTTCTTCTTCTTGCAGGTTCTGTGTGCAGCTGCATACTTCCCGAGTCGCTCAAGATCACAGCGGTTTGCCATGACCCGGACGGCCAAATCCCCGAGGAAGAGAACGAAAAGAGAAGTCTTAGAAGCTCATTCAACTGCTTGTCTTCAATCTCCATGAGACAAAAACAGCTCTCGACCTCGTCCTTGTTCCTACAATCACCTCTCAGAGGCTGCTTGCCTCCATGGCAACTCAAAAGATCAAAATCTAACAGCAGCTCCTTGAAAGAACGGTAGTCACTATCGACATTTCTCAATTCGTTTTCTTAGCAACCATGGATTCATCTCTGTCTTTGTAATGGAGTTCGAGAACAAGTTTCTTCTGTTGTTTTGTTAACAGGCTTCAATAAGCCATTCTTCTTTCTGTTTGTATTGCTTCCAAAATTTGGATTCTCTTTCTGATTCAATCATGTATTGCCTCAACTCTGTTTATATCTAAATTAGCTGTTTTAGTTGGAAACTTGAAACCCCCCATTTTTGTTTGCTGGATTGAAAAATTGAGAAGAGCAATGAATCAATCAAACATTCACAAAGATGAAACCTTTATTTTGATTCGAACAATGGAAGTATGACGAATGATGATGATGATCATCATCAACAAGAGACCCAGTTCTTATGAGTGCTGATAATGGCTGAAAACAAACCTGCTGAAGAAATCACATTAGGAGCTGATAAAACTCCTTTACCATCTCTAAGATCCGCAATCGCCATTAAACCGTCAGCAAGATCTTGAAGAATCGACAACACCTTCAATGTCTTCTTCTCTCTCAGCTTCTTCATCTTCTCTTCTTCTCCTTCACAAGATATCCCTCTCGAAACAGAGATCTCAATCGTCGACGCTACACAAGTCTCCTCTTCCTTCATCTTCCCCAGATCCCTAATTTTCAACGAAACGCTCCCTACGTATCCGACCAATTCAGCCCAGGCGCTGAGTCTCTGCAGCCATTTCGAGTGTTTCGCGTCGACCAATCCCGATTTCGCCAGCCAGATGAATTGCTCGACGAAGTAGTAGAACCCTTCGCCGCCGTACGCGGTGACCAGCATCAGGAGCTCGCGGCTCGAGTCCCATCGCGAGGCTCTGAGCGCGTTGATGTCTTGCACGAATTTTCCGAGACGGAAGGCTTTGCGACTGACTCCGACGCTCGATTCGAAGCTCCTGAGTTTGGTGTTTAGGGATCCGGTTTCTGGGATCAGGGAAGACGCGAGGATGATCTTGGCTGCGTAACGAGAGATCTTCAGGAGCTTGTCGACGCCATCTCTCTTGGCGAGGTATGTTTCGAGATGGTTTAGAAAATCTCTGTCTTTGGGTTTAATGATTTTCTTTTCTGAAGGTTTCGCATCCATGGGGATATGATGAGATTTGGCAAATTTTCTCAGACTTTGAGTTCGCAAAGAAGAAGGAAGATGACGAAATCGCGAGTTTGATTAAAATTGGTTTGCGTGCCAGCATTGTCCGGTTAATTAATTGCGGCTAGTTAAGTGTTTTTTTCTTTTTCTTTTGCCTCTCACAAAAGCTAACACTCCTCTCACCCAAAAATTAAGGTTTGAACTTCGAAGGTAAGAAATCAAATGAACAAGTGTAATCGACCAAACATTTTAGATCATAGACCAAATTGAGACCAAATGGTCAGATGGGGGTTAGAAAAAGGGCCCATAAAGTATTCACAAAGTTTAAACTGAGTCAATGTTGTGACTTGCTGACTTATACAATTGATAAGGAAGTTCTTTGATTTTCTGAAATTTATAGAGATTGTACGTTTATATCTATTTAAAATTTGACTGGTTGGAAATGAATCACAACATGATACGTTTAATCATGTATGTATATATACCATCTATTGCGTTGTGTTTCAAATCAACAACAGTAATATTTACTTACAAAGTAACAACATATTAGAAAATGAAGAAGTTTTTGGTAGAGTTTCTTCTTGTTCTCGCCATCATCTCTGCTGGTAATTATCCTTTCATATGCATCTTTACATGTATCCATCTCTTTAATATATATATATATATATATATGGTGTAAATTTGATATATGTTGTTCAAACTGACCTAAATTTTGGATACATATATTGTTAAAAAAACTCTTTCATAGACTAGAAAAAGTGAAAAACCATGAGCCGGCCAAGTCAAGAAAGGCTGACGCCGAGGATAGAAAAATGAAATTTTCTAGGGTGTGTAAACATTCTTTATTCCATGCTTCTATATGCATCAACTTTATATAAAGATTCATGAGGATTTTTATTCATTATTCAAAGATTAATAATAAGAAATTTCATACAAAGTGTATAAATCTCTGTTTGATTATCTCTCTTGTTATTTTTTTGCTTAAATTCTCTCTATTGTTTTTTTTTTAATTCTTCAACTGAATTCACAACAATATGTAATGGTCAGAGACTAACTTGCAGATATGGAAAGTGGAAATGGAAATGGAAATGGAAAATACCCATTGTACCCTTTCCCAGCGGAAAATGGTGTGGATACTCAATACCAATGAAACCATGCAAAGACGAAGTTTGTGATAAAACTTGTATCAAACAAAATACGCATGGTTGGCGCGATGCTCATGGCATTTGCACCAATATCCCAGACGTCAAAGATTGTTATTGTATCCATTCTTGTTAACTTCTTTGCCATCACATATTGTTGTGATGTAACAAATTTTTGTTCCTCTTCTGCAATTGAAAAATATAATGAAACACGACGAAATTTAAATTGTTATTGAATTCATGATGATTATGATCCTCCTCTTTTTTTGTTTTTTCTGAGCAACTCCCGCTTTATTTATTTTCCCTAATAAAAGGTACACACATGAGTCACATGTAGCTGTTTTTAACAAAAGGTATACACATGCAGCTGTTTTTTTAACTTCTTTGGAAATTAACTTTTGTCTATATATATGTCTTGACTCTACCAAAGAAAGGTATCTTAACAAAGGTTTTTTTTTGATAACTCTGGTATCCGGGGCCTGAGGAGCCGACCGAACGGTCACCGACCAGTCCTGGGGCCCGGACCGATGGTCCGAGCTTTGTCCAGCTGTATCCAGTTATTCCGAGGGTCGAACCCGAACAGGAACCCCCGACTATCCCCTCGAGCTTTGCTCAAAGGGGTCCAGCGCCCCAAACGGAAGGGAGGTTAAATCCGCTGTGGCCAAGGCTCGAACCTAGGGCGGGCACTCCAGCTGGAGCTCTTTTACCACTAGACCAAGACAACTTGGTTATATCTTAACAAAGTTGTGTTCTCTCTTTTAATGAAACCATGAGCAATCGCTAATTTCTGCAGATCTGTTACAATCCTTGGAATAATATTTGCGTTAGACTTTTTAGTGTTTCTTGTGTGTTAAGTCAATGCAAATAAAATGCCGTATTGACTACGTAAGAGGCGGGTATATTTGCTGACACTGTGTGGATAATGGGTGTTCTTCAAAAGAAACGAAAACGGTGTAACTGAGGCATCTTGCTTTACACATCATAATCAGCCTTCACTCAGATTAACAAGAGAAGCATCTTGTTTGTCCTGTGCCGACAAAGGCGTGTGCTTATGAGGCAAGATCTAAACTGAAGGCGAGGCAGAGAGTGGTGGAAGCGTGTGACACAGTAGTGAAACGCGGAGGGCGTCTAGTAGTAGCTGCAGGTATAGTTGCAATTCTTGAGAAGATCGAGAGAGAAACAAAGAGAATGGCTTCAGGTCAAAGAACCGTTGTGGCTATGGACGGTACACTATACGAGAAGTACCCGCAGTATCGACGGTATATGCAAGATGCTCTAGTCGAGCTTCTTGGCCATAACCTTGCAAGTCACGTTGCGATCAAACATACCAAAGACGTGTCTGGTCTCGGTGCTGCTCTTTTGGCAGCCACTAACTCCATTTACTAGTACTTGAAGAGTTAGTGCGATTTGTTTGTGTACATTATATATATGATCAATTGTATAAGACTTTGTTTCGTTTTGTTCATCGTTAGTTTTATGTGTAGTTGGACCTCTACGGCTCTACATATAATGTGGCATTTTAGATTGGTGTTTATCATATAATCAAGGCTTATATCATTGGTTAGCCCTTTATGACATGTAGCAAACTATCAACCAAATAAGGTACTTCTATTTAAAAAAAGAAAGAATGGCTTCGTCAGCAGTGTTTTTGATTAGTTTTTAGTTTTGCTTTACAAAAAGTTACACTTTTGGTTTAAAACAATTGTGATCACACTGAGTTTTAATGGAGAGACAGCTCTGCTTTCTTCTTCTTCTTATTCAATCTTCGCCAAATTGACAACACAGCCCAAAAAAATGATCAACAATAATAAAACATACAAAAGATATCTCATTGTCGATATTGTGGTTCGGAATTCAGAATCATCAACCTTGCTGTTAGGAATTCTTAACCCCAAAGGTGTCTACTTTCCTTGGGAGAATAACTAAAAAACCAAGTGAAGAGGAGCACCAAGACGCAGAACAGAGAAGTACACAAAACAGAGAAGAGAAACAGAGTATTTACGCCAAGAAGATACAACTGATCCGCCTAATACACTTCACTAGTACTTAGACACACTTCGTAGTGATTCAACTAGTTTTCTCTCTTCTGTCTATCTCTCTAAACTCTTACAAGTTTCTTGCTCTCACTCTTAACTCTCTCCTAAACCCCAGGCACACCTATTTATATCAGTGATGCTTTAGGGCTTGCAAACCGTCTCAGCTACAACTCTAAACGCCAAAGAACTACTGTATCTTGAACTGCGGTTGCTTTATCCCAAACGCGATCTTGACCATGGTTTCTAATTTTCTATCTAGATCAGCAATGGTTAATCTTGTCACCGCATGACTAAGGCATTTTCAAATCGGCTTGTACATCAAGTTATCACTGAACAAGTAGAGTTCTTGAAGGAAACCATAAGGTTGTTCGCCAACAAACCGAGTTATCCATTTTATACTTTTTTTGTACTCTTAAATTACAAAGAACTGGTAATGATATGGGATTGAATTAAAGTATGGAATGAGAAAATAATATGAAACAAAAAAAAAAAAAAAAACCCATAAAGTTTCACAAATTAAGTATCATTCTAAGGAAAAACAAAAGAAAGTCAAGAAATCGTTACAAGAGACATTAAACTCTCAATGTGATTCGGGAAACAACTGAGCTCATACAAACGTCTGTTTCCAACTCCATCACCATCATGAGTGAAACCTGCTAGATTGAAATGGGTTTTCAAACTCGGATCACGGTGACGTAAAGGTAGAAGAAAGTCTTGACTCGACCACTTGTGTTTCTCCGCATCCTCCAAAATCCACAATCTTCTTTTCTTCTTTTCATCGGTGCAAGCTAAACTCCCCTTATAAGTTATCAGCACATCTGCACGAACATCCGATAAACGCATATCCGGTCGTAGTTCGATCTTATCAAACTTTTCAGATCTAACATCAAAGCTGATCAAAATCATATCACACGTGATGTGATCACCGGCTAGATAATATATTACTCCATTGATGCATCGCCCATAAGTATAATAGCTAGCATAATGCTTATGGTTAGTCTTAACCGTTCTCCATGATTCTTGAGCCGATCCCAATGTTAAAACTCGGAATACGTATGAAACCTTTTTATAGCGAATGCACACAACTTTGTGTTTACCTTCGATGGGATCGTAACCTAGAAAGAGTGTTACTTTTTTCCAGGTCTTATGGTTATTGGGATTGGGTAAAGTTAAAAACTTTCTCATGCTAGGGTTCCAAACTATGGGATTCGGGTAGCCTTCAATGCATATCAAGCCGTGGACAGATTCCGTATGGTCATGAAAACCATATCCCATGAGTTTCATATGATAACTATCAATAAGCAGAGAAGAAGAGTAAGCCTTGTTCGAACTCGGATGAAGAGAGTGAGCGTGTTGCGGAATCGAGGAAACAAACAACTTGTCACGTTTTTGGAAGCAGAGTAGAACACTCGGCCTTGTTGAGGAGTGAGTTTCGAACGAGTTGATGAAATATGGATCGGTCCTGATTGATGACCAAAGCTTCGACACGCAACGAAACCTGGCAACAGATTTCCCGGGCAGCCTTGAGAGTATCTCTGAGATAAGCTCGACAGGGAGAGACAATTTCGATTGTGTTCTTTCTCTTTTTCTTCTGTTGCCTTTTCGTTTCTTCTTTTCTTGTTGCTCCATCTTTGATCAAAACCCTAATTTGTTCAGGCTATACGTCGACCTTTTCTTTTATTTTCTCAATAGGGTTGGACCCGCGTCTTGCGCGGAATGAGAAATTTACAGATTATTTTTAGATAAATAATTAAATTATTTAAAATAAATTTAATTTAATAAGTTTTATGTGATTAATGTACTATTAAAAACTATATTAAATCAAATTACTTATAATTTGGGATTGTTTATTAAATCAATATTTATATTTTTCTAATTTCTTAGTATTTTGGTTCTTTTATAATAGGTTTATAAACTACCATATTTCTTCATTTCCATCTTGAGACTTTCAAGATATTTATAATATTTTATAGTTATTGGATTTTAAATGTTTGTCAATTTTTTTTTAAAATATTTAGAAATCTGAATCAATTATAATATAATATTTTAAGATTATAATGATTTAAATTTTTGTATTAATAATATTTACCTTTCGATAAAAATTGTAATATTCTAATTTTTTATCCAAGTTATACTATTTCAAATATTTAAATATTTTGATATAAATATTTTCAACTTATTCACATCAAAATATTTTTAATATTATATATATTAGTTGGTTTAATCATATGTTTCCACTAAAAAAATTCATATTAAATCAACATTCTTACTCTTATAGTTTCTTATCATTTTATTTT
>OVBJ01002908.1:0-14745 GCA_900406535.1 Noccaea bulbosa
CGTAAAAAGGGGAAGGTCTTTGGGGTTGGTTCTCTTCAATCCCAAATTGATACTGGTAGCGGCTCTGTTTGCGGTTCTGCTTCGAGTCCGTTCCCAGATCCCGAGGTTCTGCTTCGAGTCCGTTCCCAGATCCCGAGGTTGCGGTGTTGAAGGAGAAATTGACTGCAACAGAGACGAAGGTTGCGGCGTTCGAAAAGATCTTCGACTATTTGGGCAACTCGGATCCGAAGCTCAAGGATCTTATGACCAGTTTGCGTCAGGAAACCGAGGGCGGACCCAGCGGAAGCGGAACCGGAACTGGAGGATCGGATCAGGACGGAGCAAGCG
Organism: Noccaea bulbosa; assembly: GCA_900406535.1. Taxonomy (NCBI): domain Eukaryota; kingdom Viridiplantae; phylum Streptophyta; class Magnoliopsida; order Brassicales; family Brassicaceae; genus Noccaea; species Noccaea bulbosa. The sequence goes on from OVBJ01002908.1 coordinate 328, forward strand.
GACCGTCCCAAAATTTTTAGTTTTAGTTTTATTTTTTTTTTTATAAATATTTTTATTTATAATATTTGAATAAAGATTTTATTTAATTATTTGATTTTCCGTTTTTATAATTTTATTTATTTTTAATTTGACTAATATTTTAAAAACCAATTTAGTAATTGGAAAATTAAAAATTAAAAAAAAACNTTTTTTTTTATAAATATTTTTATTTATAATATTTGAATAAAGATTTTATTTAATTATTTGATTTTCCGTTTTTATAATTTTATTTATTTTTAATTTGACTAATATTTTAAAAACCAATTTAGTAATTGGAAAATTAAAAATTAAAAAAAAACAAAAACTTGCGACGGAATAAAATCCGTCGCAAACTTCGCATGTTTGCGACGGAATTTACTCCTTCGCCACGTTGCGACGGAATCATATCCGTCGCAAACTTGCGATGTTTGCGACGGAATCTATTCCTTCGCAAACTTGCGACGAAATCAATTCCGTCGCAAACTTGCGATATTTGCGACGGAAATGTTTCCTTCGCAAACTTGTGACGGTCAACTTTCCTTCGCAACTTTGTGACGGACTACGACGGACGGTATTCCGCACGTTTGCGATGGATTGCGACGGAGCACTTCTATCGCAATTTTGCGACGGAATGCTGTCCGTCGCAGTCCATCGCAAACGTGCGACAGAATTGATGTAGTCGCAAATGCCTCGCAAATTTGCGACGAAATTCTTTCCATCGCATATTTGCGACGGATGTTTTTCCATCGCAACATTGCGACGGATTTGCGACGGAAACTTCTTTGCGACGTATGATATGCGACGGAAGTTTGTGTTTCGCAATTCCGTCGTAATTGACGTTTTGCGACAGAATTGCGACAGATATTTCCATCGGAAAAGGCCTATATTTCTTGTAGTGGTGGTTCATCTTCCATGGGATTGTGCGAAGACATCCCGTGATTATCTCCATGAAAAGACAAATATCCTTTAACTTAGTTCATATTGGATTTTTTGTGTGTGAAAGAGTTCATATATGATTGATCTTATATGCGTGGATCAAAACTCAGACCATCGTTTTAAAAATTTAAAACAAATAATTATTCATGTGGCTATGTCGTCCTAGCATAGCATCAATATCAAAAGCGGTCGACAAGGTTAGTCCACTTAATTTATCAAGTAGGAATTACACCGTACCTTCTCCTGTAGATTGACGGGACGACGAAATCGAGAGAAGAGTAGTTTATGAGATAATTAAGAAGCTTGACTGTATTATATATAGATGTTCAACCGAGCCAGCGAAAAAAAATAACATATTTCATTTAGTTATAATATACTTCATCTGTTCCACGAAGACACTGTCATTTTGACATTTTTCACACTGATTAAGAAAAACTTGTAATCTCTTATTATGCATTTTATTAATACACTAAATTAGTTTCTCTTTCTAATTAATTAGCTAGCTAAAATAATATGAATAAAACTAAGATTAAGTTTTTAAAACTACATTAAAAATATATAATAATATTTTTTGTGAAAAAACAAAATAAGTGTCAAAATGAAATGAAACTATTTGTGAAACGGATGTAGAATAAGTTATATAACTATTACACATGTACTTGCCGCTATTAATAATACTAGGTGGGATCCCGCGCTACGCGCGGGTTATTTGTATAAATGTTTGGTTAATATTATTTGTTTGATAAATTTGTTAATTTGGATTTCATATTTCAAATTAATTATTCTTAAAATACATTATTGACGTGATTTTACAAATTCAATAATATGGTTAAAAAACAGAGCATGGAAGTTAAACAGAAAAATATCATTTTATTTTTGTATTGACCAAAACTCTAATAATTTTGATAATTATCTCTACCATTTGTTTAATGGTTTTGTGGTAGATGTAAACATGGATTGATTCAATATAATCGCATGTTGTCAAATAATTAAAGTTTGGTTATATATAATAGAACATAAATATTGTAGTATATATATTACTATATAGTGGAAAATGACGATTCTCCTTATACTGAACGAAGCATAGAAGTTATTTCTCCTCTTGGTATTCAGCCACATGGATTTGATTGTATAATCCTATGCTCATACTTTTAATCTGTTCTGGTTTGACATCTTACTCTTTTATTGCTACTTGATGAATATGAGAATGTTTTCATGATCAAGAGATATTTTTTTTTAGGTTTTAAAGTTTGCTTCTCGAAGATATCCATCATCTTCTTCTATTCTTCTAGTAGTATTTTTTGGATTAGGTTTTTTGTATTTGCAGAATATGTAGAATATGTTTGCTCGGAAAACAACGGCCTCTCATTCTCAATTATAATCTGCATCATAAAATGTAGGCTATAATTCGTAGACTCGTAGTACTCAGTTATCTCTAACCAGGAATCTAAGATGTCTTAATACTTATTTTCTAAATAATGGAGATGACATATAACACTAATTTAGAACAAAACTGCAAAATGATCTTAAACAAAATTGCTACAGTGAACTCGAAAGTCGTAACTATTATTCTTATGTTGGTGTCCATCAATATGCTAGTGACATAAAAAATATTTTTAAAAAAAAAATATTTATACCATTGTTATCGTAACACAGACACTCAGCTTAGTTAATTACTTAACACTAAAAGAGAGCAAGAAACGTAGGCCCAAACCTTCAACGTTTTGATATTCTGTCTGTCACTTTGTTAACTTTCATATCCTTATCATCGCATCTTTTCTCTTTTGCTTCTTTGCAAGAAGTGGAGTGGAGACCAACTTATCTATTTGTGGAGAGAGGTACCCAAAGACCGTCTACGGATTGCAGGCTGATCCAAAACACAAAAAGCTAACTTGTTAGAAGTTTATGCTGACAATTAGAAGTTGTAAATGCTCTTGCGGCTTAAGCCGAGCAACAATGGATCAAGAAGAATAGGCAACTTTGCATGTACAGCTTCTAAATATAAACTTGCAGAATCCAATACCTGAAACAGGGACTCAATGGGTCTAACTTTGGGAACATGATCTTTAAGGACAGTTTATGACAGCCATAATGATAGATAAGAACAATGAACGTGAAAGCTTTAAAATAGAAGTTCACACATGGTGTACCCAAAAAAAGCTGTATTATTAATAACAACAATGTTTCAATCATAGACACCTGCAAACATCAGTGAGAAACCCAGTAGAAGAAGATACCACTAAGACTAAGTCTCAAACACAAAAAGACTCTTCCTTCACAACATTGTGATCAAAACACAATGTTTCAATCATAGAAACCCACCAACATCTGTAAGAACCCAGTTAAAGAAGATAACCACTAAGATTAAGTCTCAAATACAAAGAATGTAAGTGCAGTAAAAACATTTAAATCCTACTTTTATTATTTAAAAAATACATACATTTAAATAGTAAAATTTTGGTTTCAGTTTCTAAGTGTTTTTTCTTCAAAACTGAAACAGTAATAGATCTTGATTTAATCAGAAGCTGATAAAGAATGAAAGCAATTACGTAAAGTTAAAAAATCGGGAGTGCGCTTGGTCATTATTTATTTGTGGAGGATTTTAAATATGCTTTGATGCTTAGTTGACCTGAGGTTGCGTTGTTTCAACTTTTAAGGCCAATTCTGTTTCGAGTCTCGGAAGAGATGATAATTTACGAAATGATAATTTACCTTCACATTGTCTTTTTTTCCTTCATGTAAAATAATTTTTCTCTCGACTTGAAAAGATGTAAGTAGTTACTGGAAACACAGAACATAGGCTTATAGAAAATAAACTAATCGATATGGCAAAAAGCATTAGTTGGACGTTGTGATTTTTCTTTTCGTTTCTCTGTTTCTTCTATAGGAAGAGGAGACAACAATTCTGAAATCCTAATGTGTTTCGGTTAATAGTACATTTGTGAATAAATATATAACAAATATTCAAATTATCATTTTTTCTCCCTCTTCGTCAGCTGAACTTTCTCTTGAAAGAGTTTCAAGAGTTCCTCTGTTTTATCTTCTAATTCATTGCTTGTTCTTTTTTGTATCTAGTATCCCCTATACAGAGAGAATTTTTGGCATCTTTTAATAGGATAAAAAATGTATTATGCCAAACAATATATTTGGTAAGCTAAAAAACCCATAAAGCTGTAGAAGAGCAACACATACCTTATGCCACCAAAAGGTTTAACACAGTGAACGCTGACTCATTGGCATACATGCTTAAAGATTCTTGAAAGCATGCTTAGAAGCACCTGAATAAATAATACAACTGAGGTCAAAATTATATATATGAAAATCCACCAACATATCTTCCAGTGACGGCAGAAACCTTGGCCTCGATATCTAGTCAATGAGTCATTCGACTTAAATCAGATCAGATAAGGGAAGAAATGGAATTTCCTGGAACAATAGAAGAAACGACATTGGAGGATACAGGCGAACCTCGTACAGAGCCACATTTATTTTTCCAGCTCTAACTCTTTCAGCACTTTCTTTCGCCTCGTCTAGATGGATCACGGAATCAATAGCCCAAAATAACAAAACTATAAAAATTTTAAAACGAAGGATTTCAATAGACAGAGACAACCTGTAATTGGCTAATTTCCTATAAGATTGAGAAGAATACCACGGTGTCTAGCTTACGCCCCTGTAATGAACATTGTGGCTTTAATCTTTTTGCTCATTACTTTAAGTCTGGCCTGTAAAACAACAAAGTAAAAGCTTTTGAATATGATCAACTTACTGCTATTACAGAAACTATCATATAAAACTCCGGAAGTTGAAGGCAGATTCTTTGAAAGCTTTATAAGTAATGTCTATGTAAGCAACAAAAATTTTGATATATAATATACATATTGGGGTATCTCTAATAAGCTTTGAAGGAAAATTTAAGAACATAGACGAAGAAACCAACCTTCGAACTGGCTTTTGTAAAATAGAAGTTTAAGCTAACTTGAGTTGTGAATTCCTCTTTTCCAACAGGTTCAACAACTCAAAAAACCTAAAAGTCACAAAACCACCGTCGAATATGCAGCAACCTGCAAAATTTACAATTAACAAAATCGAAGAAAATACGGGAGCTCATCATCGTGAGTCTTGACTCTTTCTCTAAACTGAACACTGAACATCAATACTTGTTAGCTATGAACACTGTATAAGAAGTTGTTCATTAAACCCTTAACCTGTGATTAACCAAAACACTTTAAATGCAGTAACCCGAGAACTTTAGATCCAATAACATGGTGACATAACAAAGAATTCGTTTTTCACTCACCACAGTTTTATTTTCTTTGACTCTAATACTTAACTGAGCAGATAGTGCATGAATAGAAGTACATGATGGTGGAATGAATTATCACCCAACTATCTTAAAAGGCCCCAAAATAGGGTGAAGTAGCTACCGATGACGTTAGAGAAGTGTAGAAGCACGGTACTTCTGTTTCTGTTATTTACAATCCTTCAACCAATAAAATTAGATTCTCGAGAAAACCCGTGAGTAGGACCTAGATCAAAGGGATCCCCTCTTTGCATCAATATTAGCTAACCTCATCTACTATGTAATTGTTTGAGGCTGTTTGTGTCCTTAAGAAAGAGACCAATCTCCTGCATTCTTGCATAACCACTTAATGTTTCTCATATTTGCATCTTGTACTTCGGAGTGGCTGCAAAGAACCCACACTAATTTATAATGTAGATTTGAAAATTAAGAAGCGTCAGTGGTTCTCATGTGCAAACATCGTGAGTTGAGACTTGAGAGACTTACTTATTGTTTTTCCTTTACATTGAAAATGTACACTTTAGGCCATTGTCAAGGCTGGTTTCTTTACTGTCTTATCAAGGAAACTTATCAAGGACTCTCTTTGCATCCAGAGTGACCATGATAGTTGGATACGCCACATAACTCCGTCTGACTTCTCAAGTAGATTTCTGATACTGCATAAATTGAAGTATTTATTTCCATGTGTCAGCTATGGGAAACAGAACATTGGTTCGAGATGGAAATGAGAATCTAAAGTTACATGATGAGTGGAGAAAAGAAAGGCATAACTTATACTGTATTTCGTTTTTAAAAGTAAAGCCTCCAAAAGGAATTCTCACAATCCCACAATCTCACTCATACATTTTGAGTAAAGCACAATCCTCAAAGAAACCTTTCTACAGTCTCAGAATGGCCGTATTGAGCATCCGTAATTTCAAATTCTTAAATTAGTATCGGGGAATTTATTATTACGAAAGATAGCACAAGTGAGGAAAATGAAACGATCAATTCGAATGATGAAACCATATTAACTGAAACAAAGTCTCAGAAATTATTAGTTGAAGAAAGTGAAATTGTAAGCTCAGACAGAAAGGTACCCTGAAGACAAACTCCCATAGATTTCGTTGTAGCTTTTTAACTATCGCGAGATCCCCACCGAGTGGGTCCCTTCTCCACATACATATCCATCGCGGAAGTGGTGGAGTTTATCGGCAAACTCTGCAATTCTATTGATCAGTTGCAGATGACTCCAATAAATCACCGCCTTTTACCGGCGAATCGACCATATACGCACAAACTCTGAGCTCTGAAAGTTGTGGGAGGATGATGGTTTAACGGAATAATGAATTGACTCTGTTGGATCTGGAAAAGAATATTGGAGGGATGTATGACTGCAATACTAAGATTTACGGCGGAAATGAACGATTCTTTAAGACGAAGAGGCATCGCTATGAAACGGACGAACCGATGAAGCATGAAAGTCACAGGAATGGAATCGTCAAACTGAATGGCCACGTGTCCATCTCTCCCGTGCTGACGTGGCGGAAAACTGGAGAGAGATGGCCTCTAATTATAGTATAGATTTATTTGGGAAAATTACTAAAATAACATAAATTTGTATGTTTATTAATAGATTGACACAAATCATTTTAAAATTACTAATTTTTTTTATTTTGGATAGCAGATTTTTTATTTATATGACAGATTTATCTTGTGGAACGAAATAACAGATTTACTTTTTACTACAGTTTTGTTTACTATGCCAGATTTATTGCTACTGATGCAACAGAGTTATTTATGTCTGCCATACTTAAATTACGGTGACAGACTTTTCTCACTTATTTGGTTAACCTCCGGCAGATTTCCGAAAACATGAAGTGCCAGATTGTTTTTTTTAAGTGTTAATGACGACAGACTTATGGTAAATGTAATATAAATCTGTCATAACTGGACACGCTTTTACAGAGTGACAGACTTTCTTTACATGGTGACAGTTTTAGTTTTTGAAACTAAATCCTAAACCCATAATTTAAATCCTAAACCCAGAAATCTAAACTCTAAACCTAAAAACTAAATCCTAAATCAAAAATCTAAACCCTAAACCCAAAAACACTAAACCCACAATATAAACCCTAAACACAAAATCTTAACCCTAAACCCAAATCTAAATCTTAAACCCAAAAAACTAAACCCTAAACCTAAAAATATAAATCCTAAATCTAATATCTAAACCCTAACCCAAAAACCTAAATTCAAAAACTTAAACCCTAAATTAGAGTTAGTTTAGTAAATAATGTTTATTAGAAGCTGCTAGTCTAGTCATTTACGGATAAATTAGTGGTAATCTGAGTAATTTTCACTATTTTATTTAGAACATATAAATTCCTGTGAACGTGTACTCGTACAGATCAAGCATGTGACGTTTTAGAGAATTGAATTAAAACCTACAACATGGGTAGCAAGTAGACACTATTCCAAAAGATGCGGTTTAATCATCACTAAAATAATTCCTACACATGAAATGATTATGATATAAATTTAAACCAATATAGATTTGGTCAAAAAGCCAATTAATTGTAATGATTATTATATGAAATTCGAGATTTACTTTTTGTAAATTCAAATTTGCTATTATTTTTATATATGAATGTGTTCCACACGTGAAATAATTCATAACGATTTTATAGTTTTAGTCAAAAAACCAATTAAAGTATGAAATTTGACATTTGCTTATCTATATTCAAATTTGTGATTGTTTTGTATAAGAAAATATTTCACCTGTAGAATAATTCCAAATAACGGTTTATTATTTCTTTGTTCAGTACTAACAAACAAATTATATATATTATGAGATAAATTTTTGATACATTCCCATGAATTTGATATGTCAAATATAATTAAACATTTATTGTTAGATTTGTTATATTTCTCAGATAGATTTTTGAAATAAAAATTAGTAGTATTTATATATATTTAAACTTGTTAATGCTTAAATGACATCCTAATGCATAAATATGCTTGGGTAACAATCATTCTTATTATCTGTTTTAGCTTGATATGAAACCTCAAAGGTTCATAGTGTATTCAGTCCAGCCTATGTGGATCAGTCCCATATATACTTAACTTGTTGGGTGGATTGGCATATCATTTAAAGAATAGGGTAAAACCTGACACACATCACGTCACACCATCCAAACAACCACCTGGACTTATTAATATCCTTTGTTGCATCCATTCCAATTCATCCCATCCAAAAGCTAAAAACCACCCTAAATTAGAGAGAGAAATCGTGAGTAGGTTAGAGTGGTTAGGTTAAGAAACATCAAGGCTTAGGAGAAGCAAAGAAAATCGTGAAAAATGCTAATTAGATCGTCTAAATCTGTGGATTCTCGGTAGTTAGGTGTAGTATAATTTATATTTATGCTATATTTTATAGTTTACTGGTGTAAGGTTCTGCCGTATAACATTACTAAGTAAATCTGTGGGAAGTTATACAGTAGAATTTTATGTGATTATTGGTATGAGGATATGACAGACAGATAGTATTCCAGGTTAGTTATGCCGCAACATCTGTTTGGTGGGGGGAGGACTATAAGTTCACAGTTCTCAGCTCACTAAGAAAATCTGAACAACAAAATATATACCAAAACCCGTATTAACAAATTGTCACCAAACAAACAACAGTAGCGTGGGAAGAGAAACATAAGTAAGAGAAAATAAAAGGGTGGATGTCTCCTAATTGACTAATTGTGCAAAACAAGGATCTGAAAGGAAAAGAAAATATCTAAATACGAAAAAATGCCTTTGGAGCAAAAAAAGAACTGATAAAAACAAGAAAATACATATTGGAGAGAAAAAAAATATTCACTACACTATTCTACTGGTTGGCCTCTTATTTGTTAGAATTGATTGTTGTGAGACTATTTCATTATCACTAGTGGTCAAAGACTATTGAACTAGTTGGCCATTTCTCTTATTTGTTAGAATTGATTGTTGTGAGACTATTTCATTATCACCAGTTGTCCTATGACCAATCTACTCATACGTACTTTTTATTCATAATTTTACATAATTTCTTTTTTTTTTGGTCAAACAATAAAATTATTTATATAAAAATAGAATTATATATATATCATATATCCACTCATAGAATAGTTATCTTATTCATATATACAATGACCTTCAAAAAAAATTAGTTAAAGTACACATGTCGTGGTAGTTATTATAAAAAATGAACAACTGTGTAGTTAACAAGATAGAAAAATATTCCTTCGGTTTTCCAATAAGTGGCATTTTGAAGCTATGCATATATATTAAAAAATCATTTTATTTTTTATTTTTTCAAAAACAAAATATATTTTATCATTATTTACAAAACAATTTAACCAATAAAATTTTAATTTGCATAATTTAAACAGTCAAAACAACAAAATACAATTAATTTTTGCATTAAAATGTGTACAAACTACTTATTTATGAACAAATATTTTTTTCTAAAAGGCGACTTATTGGATAACAGAATGAGTATAATATATACTCCCTCTGTTTTTTTTAAGATGATTTTTGTAGTTTTTTTACATATATTAAGAAAAAGTAAAAGTTATATAAATTTTCCAAACTAAATAACTTTAAACCAATAGTAATGCAAGAAAGACATTAAAATTTGATTTTTTTTACTTTAATCAAGAAAAAATACATTGAAAATCTATAAATATTTATCTTCAGATAATAACAAAAAAATAGCTAAAAGATTCATATTAAAGAAACGGAAGGAGTATATAATATACATTAAACTACTGTGTTATGGTATTCTATTTTTCTTGATACTTGCCTTAAAGTGGTTCATTTTTTTTATAGTGCTTGGGAGAAGTATTCAAAATGTAGTTTCACAAATATGTTTATCTTATTAAATTCACAATTGTTAATTTGTATAACAATTATAAAATGTCAAAATCTTGTTAAAAACCTTTTTTTATATATACCTTATGGGCTGATTTAGCCAGTATTGGTTGGAATATGTCCAAGTGCTACGGAATAGACTTCTTCCTGAAGGGTTACCAGTTTTTTTTTTTTTTTTTTTTTTTTTTTTTTTTTTTTCCCCTTTTTTTGTTCTGTTANCCCGAGTTTGGAATTTTTTATTACCAATAAAACAATTGCGACATGCATGTGTCAGTCAATTGATCAATCTTGGCACGTATAAATGTGTTTTAACTTTTAAGACTCAGTTGATCAAATCTTGGCACGTATAAATGTGCTTTAAGACAACAAAGTGTGATTATGATGTTTTATTAATGTGTTTCTTCTCTTTCTGTCTCTACTAGAAGCAACGCCGGGAAAGATATCTTGACAGCAACAAGAAGGAGTTGACTTTTTACAAAAATTAAAAATAAAAAAAAATAAAAAAATAGAAGAAGTTGACTCGGCTTGAAACCCAAACTATCACAAACAAAAAAGATTGTGTGTGTGTATAGATATGTGCTTTTAGTTATGTATCTAATTTAAATGTGTTGTGTGAAGGAAAGAAGAGATTGTATTCATAATCAATTATCAAAAACCAATAGCGGAAGATTCGGTTGTTTGTTGTTATTTTTGTGTTTCCCAACTTTTTCATTAGTTGCACTAATTTTTCTAAAACTGTTTAAAATTTCTGTATGACTTCGGTCATAGCTGTAAATCGTTATAAAAATTAATAAAATTTTTGGATAAAAAAAATTAAAAAATTAAAAAATTAAAAAAATTAAAAAAATTTCAAAAACCAACATTGTTCACTTAATCTAAAGGTTTGTTGTGCCCTTTAACGCCACCAACGATCTGATAACGCCTTGAGGAAAACTATTAGCAAGAACCCCAAGTTCCGATAAAAGAAGAGCCTTCTCCTTCACTAAACTCCGCAACTTCTTCTATTCAAACTCCATTACCTTCTCATCTGCACATTGTAATTACAAAATTACACACTTTTCTTGAATGCAAAATTGGAAGATGTTTTTGTTGGAGAGGTCTTCGTGAATAACAGACTTTCAACTCTGTTAGTTTCCTTGGGAGCTTTACACTTATCTAGTAAATTTCCAGATTCTTGCGTCGATATGTTTTTTGTATTGTCGATTTATTTATGTATTTAATTTTGCAAATATGAATTTACAAAAGTGCTTACTTATAAGACAAAGAAAAATAACGGAAATGAGTCTCTTTCCCCACAAAATTCTTGCTAAACGATATGTTCTCGTCGGTCAATTAATTTGTCATCATCTTCACGAATTCCAAGCAATTTGTCTAAAAAGGAAGGCCTAATGGAAAAGCCTTACTAAGGTCCTTGCTGTAGAAGTTTCGTATTTTAATATACATGAAAAAATCTAACCCGCTTAGAAAGTTATTATACTTTATTTGACCTGTCCGGTGACTCTCATAGTCAAGCTAAATATTTGTATATTGTCCACTTAAACGTCAACACATATATATTGTATTTAAGGACTTAACTACGAAGCAGTTGCAGTGAAAATTCCCCTACAAGTTCCTGGTTACTGTTGTTAGATGCAACTATTTATATGCGTGTTGAGCATTGTGTGCCACAAGTATTTGTCTTTATATTGCAATCTTGGTTTTGCCCAACGCGTAAATTGAATCACTCAAACCAAAAATCCAAGAGGAGAAAAGAGAGAGAAAACAAAAAAAAACTTAAAATCTTCATTTGGTCCCAAGAGGTTCTATAAAATGGCCAAGGTACGTTAAGGATTACGTGTACTATAAGTCTTAATTAAATATATACTGAAGGTTTATAAGCAATATAGTATATTATTTTTTTCTCGAAAAGAAGAATCTATTTGTATTATTATCTAAAGTATTGGAGTTTTCATGAGCAGAAAATCTTGATGTCAGTAAATATGAGGTGCCAAAAATGTCGTTCAGCAGCTCTCAAGATCGGAGCCAAAACCACTGGTAAGATATATCTAATTGGCTAATTGCAAATGGCTGAATTCCCTTTTTATCATCTTTTATAAGATAGCAGAATATGTGAAATAGATATTGGGATTCCGTAAATTATCAATCGGAATACAAATATCTCTGGAACCGTCCTTTTTGTTATGTTATGTTGTATAATTTTTTTTTTTTTATATATAAGGGATTTATGTTATGTTGTATAATTCAAATTGTACTTGTCTAATATTTTGCTTGAACCATGGAGCAGGAGTGACTTTTGTGGGATTAGAAGGAGAAGAAAAAGACAAAGTGGTGGTGATCGGAAAAGGAGTCGACGCCGCCGGTTTGGTTCTCCGGCTACGCAAGAAAGTCGGTTTTGCTGATATCGTTAGTGTCACTGATGTTGACACTTCATAGATTAAAAATCTTAGCATAATTTTTCTATTTTGATTCTGTAATCTCGCTGCCTTTTTTGGTAATCATACCTTTTTTTTGTTTGCATCTTACATAATCGTCATCATTCTCACCTTTTTTCTCCTTTTTAACACTTTGACAAATAGTATCATTTTTCACATGTATTAAAAAGAAAAATGTAATAATCTATTATATTCTTGGTTAATGTTACACTACACATGCTTTTCTCTTTAATTGATAGGCTGAAATCACAAAAACAAAATTGAGTTGAGTTGTGTGTTTAAGTTGTGTGTTTAATATTGGGCTCAGCCAATTTAACACAATTAGATTTGATTTACTATGGCAATATGGCAATAACAAACATATAATATGACAAGAAGGAAGAACGTCTCGTACCTTTTTCGACACCAAATTTACCAAGTTGTGCGGCCAAATGATATTATTATTCCTCACCAACGAGTCAAGTGCAGTTTCAAAATATTCAGTTGAGTTCATCATATGATCTTCTTATTAAATCACTCAGTTTTCTTCTGTTAACAAATTGTTTCTATCTAGGTACGAAAGTTGCAATTTTAAAATTGCTACCCAAGAAAATGAAAACGAGTAACAACAAAAAATAATAAAGAAAAGGATAAATAACAACATCAACGACTTAACATTTAGGCCAACAAAAAAAGCATCATCAACGAAGCTAAAAAGTAAAAAAAAAAAAAAAAAAAAAAAAAAAAAAAAAAAAAAAACATATGAGGTGAAAGATATAACCCATACACACTTATTCTCTTCAGTCCTCGTTACACAAAGATCCTTCTACAAATGACGGCATATCTCAATACAGTAGATTATTTTCAAAGTAAAGTAAGCATAATAAGTAGTATACATAAACTGCTTCTTAAGAATAAACAGAGCCTATTAATTTTGTGTTTGTCGGCTGGCTGACCGTGACTAATTTTCTAAGAAAATCTTTATAAGAAAATGTTAACAATAAATAGGATAGCGAAATGTGAATGTCAAGAACAATATGTAAACGCACAGCCGGTTTTGATATAATTAGACGAATTCAATGAGCACTAACCAAGCTGCATGAGAGACACATGTTCATGTGCATGCCTCACTATTTATTTTAATTAGTCAATTGTCATGTTTCTCTCTTTTTCAACCAAATTTCATGTTAAACTTACTTTTAGTTTTTACTGGAAAGAATGCAACAGCTAACATGCGATACACATGCATTTGTAGTTGTTAAATGAGTCCACCTATTTTCGAGTTTGGCACATTCGATGTTACACAAATATTGGCAGCAATTAATTGTGTTTGTGCGTGTACATATGAACTTCATACGGTTCAAATTTGTATTTTCCACTTTCAAATTTTCATAAATTTGGTCATCTGAAAATCCTTTAAAAAAAAAAAAAAAAAATCTGAACTACTTCTAGAATCGTGATCTTTTCTTTATTCTCTAAAAACTTAGATGTAAAGATTAATTAGATACTATAATTTTCAATCTGTTTCATAATAGGGTTTTGATGCTTTTCTTTTTTTATTCCAAATGATATGATGTTCTGTAAATTTATACTAAAAATGTTTTCAAATAAGAAACGGGTTAATTTTTTATTTGCTAAATTTAACTAGTTCTTTAATATACGAAAAGACACTCCTTATTCATTAACATCAGTTAATTAAATTTGGGGTGTTTTCACTTTTACACCAAAACATTTGGTCAAATGCAACACTAATCTCTGTCAGTTTTTTTTTTTTCGTCCAATTATTTACGAGAATGTCATTACTTTTCTGAGTGATAAACCACTACTGCGGTCTACCAGATCTGCATAAAGACCAAACACCCCTCATCT